>ML838676.1:2356-23303 GCA_009831015.1 Picea engelmannii
TACCCCTCCTTTTATAGGTTAGGAAGAGCTAGGGTTTTAGTCGAACTCTCGGCCATGCATGGCGGAGAGTTTCAGTTAACTGACAAAAAGCCCCGAGTCTCGGCGGAAACTTTCCTGATTTTTTGCATTGTTAGGTACTCGCGAGCTGTTTTGGGCTAGCCCGCGGATACCCGCGTGCAGTCAGAAGACAGCAAGCGGATACCCGCGCCCAGTAAGAAGTTAGGGCGCGGGTTGCTTGTTTTCAAGTGAATTTTGAGGAATTACTCAGCATGGCTTTGGCTATGAAGAGGCATGAGTTGGCCTGATGCCAGGTAAACCTGTATGGTGCATTTTAGGGTTATAACAATCACCCTGTGTCCTACCCATACCCTGTAGCATTTCACGTCTAGTGTCACAGCCCTTGTCTCTCCACCTCCTAGCTCTTACACCTTAGAGCCCACGAGTTATGCCACGTCCATCCACATGTCCCCCCTTCAGGTCGTCGTCCTCTCACATCCTACCATGTGTTCTCTCTCCTCAGCACACCTTCCACCATCCACTATTCCCTGACTCTGTGTCACTTCCACATGAGCACCCCACCATCTCACCTTCACAGTGTTGTTGTCTTCTCCCTCCTCATCATATCCTCGTCCACATCTGCCATCTGGCTCCTCCCATAGCAGTCTAGCGAAGCGGTAGACAACCAAAGATAGATCACCACATCTTGCAAATGCAGGTTTGACTTGGGTCTCCCTGATATTGATGAAGAAGTTATTCAAGTTGGTAGAGGTGGGTGAGACATCGTCTCCTCCTTTAAATGGAAATCCAAAAAAGGACAAGTTGTGGGGAAAGACTGTCATCTAGTATGAAAAATATTGCGTCTGACAAGCGACTGCATGGGAAACCCGCCCAACGTATGCATGCACAGTCCGACCGAAGTGACCTAAATGCAGTTCCATGGAATCCCAAGAACATTCCTATTGTTTACGAAAATTTGAGTATATGTAGGCATTTTTTCCATTTTGCAAAGTATCGATGGTAGAGCTAAGCTCCCGATTGTAAATTTTACTGAGACCTCTAGTACTCTCGTTATGTATGGTATTCTGAGACTTCTCATTTAATAACAATGAGCTCATTTCCATCTCTCTGTAACTCATGTGTTAGAACGCTCGGGCATGGATGATCCAGTCGGAAGTAGTTTTGTCATTGTGATGAAGGTTTGATCACAGTGTCACTGCAACTAGTTTTAACCAGTTCCTCACGTTACTTCTCTTCTTCCGACACTAAGTAACTCGGGCATGGGAGATCCAGTCGAGTTGTTATCATAGTGTCGTGATGAATTTTTGATCGTCGCGTTGTTTTAGCTGTGACTTTCAATTAATATCCTAGTGTTTGAAGATCTGGTCCAAGCTAAGCTTGCATTCAGAGCTTTTCCTTATTTTGCGTTCACCTACTCACCATTTACTACATGTATTGATTGAAGTTAGATACGAGACCTCACTTATTCATGCATTTCTTGGTCTGGTTTTCTGAGTAAAATGATATAGTTCTGAGTTTGTTTTTGTTTGGTCACCCTTTATAAAACCAACCTGTGACATAAAACTGATGGGCGTCGGGCTCTGCTCCTGCTGCAATCTAGAAGTGACTTCTGACGCTAACACTTGGAATCACCAACTTTGATGGAATTCCCCACCTTAACTAGTACAACTACCATGACCTTCACTTATTCCACTACATCCTTTAGTTTTATAATCATATAAACTTATATTAATAATTATTTTTTCATTCTCCTTGAAATAAGTGTCAATATAGGAAGGGCATGGAAATTCTAAAAGAGTCTTTTTCTAGAGCCTAGTCATAATTAAGGAAACTTTTAATGATCCATACTTATCTAAAAGTATAGAATCATTTGTCAATTTTACTAATTCTTAAAATATTAATTATAAAATGTTGGGTGATATTATTTTTTAATAAAATATTCATAAAGTCTGTATTAGATGAAAACATTGTGAAACTATTTCATTGAAAGTGTATAGATCAAAATGTGTTGTTATTCTCTATATTTATTATTTTAAATTTAATTGAATAAATTTCATATATTATAGTAGTTGGATAATACAAATTAATAAAATATTTGGCAAAAATAAATATTAATAAAATATAATCATTTTGATTTTAGTAATCAATCATATTATAACTTTGTCTTATGATCTTTGAATAATAAAAAATAATAAAAATAACATTATTATTACATCATCAACATTATTATTAATGAATAATGTTGCAGGAGGATCAGACATGGATGAAGGATCAGTAGATGTTGCAGTCGACTCATGCGAAGGAGAATCAAGAGGAGGAGAAGGAGGAGGACCATGTGGTGGAGTAGAGGATGTGGAAGGCTCTGTTGATGAGATAGATGTAGTGGGGTCATGAGCACCATCCCTCAGCGTATCGATGAGATTCATGGCACCAACAACATGATGCATAAACATCGTCATGTCACAAGGAAAACACCTCCATGTAGTAGGGAGCACCTCTACCCATAATATGTCTCTAGGGGGTAAAGGTACCACTCCATGACTAATCATGACCCAACATAGTGCGTCTGTCACGTCTAGCCAGACTATATATCCATCTTGCATGGCATGTGGGGTCTTTGTACTATTGGAGGTTTCTCCTATACCTCCTCCTTCACCTCATCCTCATGTTGGGGAGGCACATCCCCAGCATATGTGTTAATATCTGAAAAACAATAGATAATAATTATAAGATAATTGAAACAAAATGTTACAATAAATTACATGTGCATTAAATAAGACATAAAAATATGAAAACAGATTGATCAAAACATAACAATAATATTACCTCTCTCATCTGGTGGCTCCTATGTTGTAAACCGGATGATTGGACATCCTATCTAATCTATCCCCACATATAGGTACTCTATAATATCAAGGACATTATCATCCTCACTAGAAAATAAATAAAATATTGTCCTTCCCACCAGAATAATGAGAAACTCAGACTTGCCCCTCTTGGGAATCAACTGCCCCTACATGAACATATGCACATCAAATGTAGGCATAGCAGGAAAGTGAGGTACATTTGGTCGAGTGGCATGAACCCTCTCAAAACATAGTGTATACAGCTCATACGTGAATGGGAAGAATCATGTCCCAGAAACAATAGAGCGATAGTGATCTAATGCACGAAAAGACTGTCTGAAAAAAAAACATTTTCCCACCTAATCAATCGGGGCTCCCGCAATAAACTATCTACATAATACAACATAGATCAACTAATTCCCTTCTCATCAGAGCTATATTGTGACAGTTGTAACATCCATGTTACCAATCTACTATGATACCATAATGTAACATCCTCGTTACCAATCTACTCTGATACCATAATGTAACCTCCTCGTTACAAATTTTCTCTGATACCATAATGTAACATCCTCGTTACCAACATTATCAAAAAAAATTGATACTAATTTGTAATGTTACCTAGATTTAGTTTACTACTGAGAAATGCTACTCCATAATCTAGTGTGTAGATTCTACTCTATAACATTGGTATGCACATAAATAGTTGAAGTGTTAAGCTCTAAATAGTGGCACATTACCCCTTAATTAGGGCATATTACATTAGTAATGTTATTTTATTTATGTTGGCTTGGGTCCATTAGTTGTAATTGTACCTCCTAGTCTCCTATATATACCAAGGATACCTTTTTGTTTGGAAACATCTTGTATTTGGAAGATTTTGTGGTGTATAAGGAGGTTTCCCCTTGAAGAGGCTTATTATCTTAAATTATCTCTTTTTCAAGGCATTGGGTACTTATTCTGAGTTTTTTCTATGTTATCTTGATATTTGGTTCCTAACATTTGTTATCAAAGCTCAAGGTCTTAGGGTTTCGCTGCTACATCTGAGACACCTTGGAATTTTTGCTATAACTTTTTTTCTACAGTGTTTCAGAAGGAACCACTTGGAACATATTTATCATATGGATCAAGCTACATGGGGTTAAAATTTCATATCTTGGGGCCTTATTTTTTCAGAGTTATAGCATGTGTAATATAGGGTTCTGGAATCATTTTGAATTTAGTCATCTCATAATTTTCTCTATAAAATATTTTCTATAACATTTCAGGCCCTGAAATCCGAAGGATATTCACAGAATTTATTTAGTTATATGTGATACAAATTTCATCTTTTTCTTCATCCTAAGTTTTTAGATACACCATGTGCAAGATAGGGTATCTAACTAGTCATATTAACTAGTCTCAAACATGTATTCCGGGTAAAACAATGATATCTTCTTTAGTGAGTATCCAAATTAAGTGAGACTAGTTGCATTGGACAATGGACAGTCTGTAGAATTTTGGGTACAATTTTGAGAATCAAATATCATATATTGTGATCTTGGCACGCTTTATAAGTACACTCTCCTGGAAGGGAAACAAATCAACAAGATATGGGAAAGTTACCATAACTTCCACTTGGCACATCCAATTTTGATCAGACTTGTGGCATTGCAGAGAAGACGTATCATAGAACTAAAAAAACAAATTTCCAAACCCATAAGGGCCAAAATTTTGGAGATACAACAAAATAAATATCATCTAGAAAAACCACCTCGAAATCAATGTTTAAAAGTGATACTTGGCCAACATACCACCAAAAAAAGGAACTTCTACACCAATTAAGCCTCGAGACAATCCTAATTGGACTCTTGATGAAGGTGAAGAAATGTGTAGAGACATAAATGATTTAAAAAAGAATACAATAACAAAAKATGAACTACAACGGATGATGGATTCAACTAAAGATAAGTTGGAGACAATAATKGATACTAAGATGGAGGGTTTAAAAAGGGAGATCATGGAAGGATTGAAAAAWTTTATAAAAGAGAGGACACCTAAAAGTGAAAATGTAACCCATGAAATTCATGATGAGGACACAAGGAAKATGAATCAAGAATGGAGAAACTCCAACTTTGGGTTGAAGACCAACCACTTTCCTAAGATCTATATGAGGAAGTTTGATGGCAAGGATCCAATCGCATGGATACTTCAAACGGASCAATTATTTGATATACATGATGTGCCACATACACAAAAGGTATGAATTGATTCTTTCTATTTAGAACCCAATCAATTTTTGTGCTATTGATGGCTTTGTTCTCGCAAATCACTTGTCACTTGGACAATTTTCACAGAAGAAAAKATAGMACACTATGATGATACAAGGAGCAATACCTTCTTTACCCAATTGATAAATCTCAAGCAAAAGGGTCYAGTTCCATAGCACATTGAGAAMTTCCAAAGATTGAATATAAAGGTAACAGATATTCCAGATGAGCACCTGATCAATGTATTSATAAGAACTTTAAAGGATAACATTCAACATGAGGTTCTCCTTTGGGAACCCAAATCATTGGAGAATGCATTSAGGGTGGAAAGAAATGTTGAAAGTAAAAATATGGCCATGTCTAYTRRAAGGACCACTCCTAAKACCTATCKAGATATTAATGTTCCATATTATAAAACACYTCAAACTACAAGGTTGACACCTCAACAATTGGAGGAAATAAAAGAAAAAGGCTTATGCTTTAATTGTGACAGCAAATACAGTAAGGGACATAAGTGTGGTGAGAAGAAATTATTCTACATAGATTGTGAAGAGGAAKAAAAACAAGAACAATAACAAGAACCATCTCAAGATGAAAACATAGAAGCGATTTCTTCTGAAGAGTTGACTCCSAYGATATCATGTAATKCATTGGTTGCAATTATCACTCCTCAAACCCTCAAGATCGAAGGATATATCAAAAGGAAAAAGGTAATAGTACTAATTAATTCTGGTAGTACTCATAATTTCATTCATTATAAATTATCCAAAGCTCTCAATWTCTTTGTATATCCAGYGCCATAGTTTCAAGTAATGATTGCAAATGGAGGAACTATCAATTGCTCAGGAAAATGAAATAAGATCAATMTTACTATGGGGGGGTATGTAATGAATAGTCCAATTATTGCTATAACCATGGATGGTGTTGATGTCGTACTAGGAATCTAATGGTTACAATCATTAGGAACATTGACTTTTAATTTTCAAGAACTTCTCATGAATTTTTCATTGGAAGGAAAATAAATTAAGTTAAGGGGTATCACGAAGAAACCCAGTAAGGTGATGAGCTCTAATGGCATGACAAAATTATTGAAAAAGGGGCATCATGGTGTAATTGCACAACTATTATCACTAGATGTTCAAACATATAAGCCATATGTTCCCCTATATCTTCAAGGTATCATTGATAAACATTCTAAAATACTTTAATATATTCCCAAATGTATTCCACCCACTCAAAATCATGATCATGTTATTCACCTAATTCCTTGGAGTGTTCCTCCGAACATCAGGCCTTATAGATACCCTTATGCTCAGAAGAGTGAAATTGAGTGTATGGTTAAAGAAATGTTAGAGGTTGGCATTATTAGACCTAGCCAAAGTTATTACTTTGCATCACTGGTAATGGTACTAAAGAAATATGGCTCATGGACTATGTGTCCAGATTATAGAGAGATCAACAAGATCACTATTAAAGACAAGTTTCCCATTACCATCATTGATGAATTGTTAGATGAACTACATGGAGCATTCTATTTCACAAAGTTGGATATTCGTTCATGGTATCATCGGATTAGAATGAAGGAAGCAGATATCCCAAAAACAACATTTTGAACTCATAAAGGTCATTATGAATTTTTGGTCATGCCTTCTGGCCTTACAAATGCACCTTCCACATTCCAAGGGTTGATGAATTCCATTTTCAATCCCTTCCTTCGAAAAAAAAATTTAATATTTTTTGATGATATACTAATCTATAGCAAGTCTTGGGAGGATCATGTGTGACATGTTGACAAGGTGATACAACTACTAAAGGAGAAACAACTATATTCCAAACCATCCAAATGTTTCTTTGGGGTGAAGGAGGTAGAGTATTTGGGTCATATTGTATCTCATTAAGGTGTCAAGGTATACCATAACAAGATTAAGGCCATGATGAACTGGTTGATTCCCAAAACATTGAAGAATCTTAGAGGATTTTTGGGTTTGACAGGTTACTACCGCAAGTTTGTTCGGAACTATGGAAGAATAGAAACACATTTAACGACATTAACTAAGAAGGATGCATTTTCATGGACTCTAGAGGAAACTCAATATTTTGAACACTAGACTTCACAAAAACCTTTATTTTGGAATGTGATGCCTCGGGAAATGGCATTGGTGCTATTCTAATACAAGAAGGAAGGCCCCTTGCTTTTGAAAGTTGGTCACTCAAGGGAAAGGACTTACACAAACCCATTTATGAGAAGTAAATGATGGAAATACTACATGCATTGAATAAATTGTGCCTTACCTAATAGGTAGGCACTTCAAGGTCAAAATATATCATGATAGTCTTAAATACTTCTTGGAACAAAGACTATCTTCAGAAGAACAACAAAAATGGGTGACCAAGATATTGCATCATGATTTTGAAATCATCTATAAAAAAAAGGAAGAAAAATGTTATGGTAGATGCACTCTCAAGAAAGGATGAAGATGTTGAGGCATTTCTCTGTGTTATATAGATCATCCAACCCAATTGGATAATATAAGGGAGGGATGAATGGAAGAATGACGAAAACATGTGGACTCGCATTCAAAGGTTGCAGCAGGATTGCAGTGCAACAGATACATTTACATGGAAAAATTATTCACTGTGGTACAAATATCACTTATATTTATGTAAGAACTCCCAACTCAAACAAAAGGTACTATTGGAATTGCACACCTCTCCGGTAGGAGGGCACTTGGGATTTTTGAAACCTACCATAGGGTCATGAAGGAATTTTTTGGGATGGACTTAAAATTGATGTTCAAAGTTTTGTGGAAGAATTTTTGGTTTGCGAACAAAATAAGGTGGAAACAATTAATACCCCGGGTGTTTTACAACCACTAACCATCCCAAGTCAGGGTTGGGAAGAGGTTTCCATGGATTTCATCACAAGGTTACCAAAGTCTGAAGGAAAGAGTGTCATCATGGTGACTGTTGAAAGACTGACCAAGTACGCACTCTTTTTTTCACTCTCTCATCCCTTCAAATCCAGTACAGTTTCCACCACATTCATGGAGACAGTTCAAAAGCTACATGGAAGCCCAAAGATTATTATAAGTGGCAGAGATACCATCTTCACTAGACATTTTTGGACAGAAATATTTTCTTGTTTGGGTACTTAATTGGCTCATAGCTCATTCTATCATCCTCAATCTAATGGACAAACCGAGATAGTGAATAAATGTATCTAAGGATACCTTCATTGTGTAAGATACCAGATATAATAAATACACAGAACATAAATGAAATGCTAGAAATGGAAGAATAACAATAATATAACTAGCATAATCTCCACAATAACACAGAATTAATATAAGAGCAACAACTGAAATAGCACTTTGATTCAGAAAACAATGTTCACGGGCCTCTTCGAGGGAGAAACCTCCAGTAGAGTAGTGCTCTGTTACAATAATATCCAAGCTAGGGTTTTCATACCCTCGACCCTTATTTATACTAAATATGTTTATTAAGAGAAGCATCTAGAGGAAGATCTTTCTAGAAGTGGAAGCTTCTATTAGGTCTTCTTACATCCGCCTTATTCTATTTTATTGAAAGGCCTTATTAATATTGACCTTTATTACATCCGAATACATCGATCTACCTATGTGCGGGTTAGGACCTTAACATGTCCTCCCCCTTAAAAACAACGTTGTCCTCAAAGATTGAGATGTAAAAACTATTGCAGAATGGTCGTTGGTTCCCAAGTGGCATATGCCGGAGTCGTATCTTTCCACTGGAATAGAACTTCCTTGATGGTTCTCTGATGCAAGCGACACTCACGCTAGTCCCAAACTACTTCTGGCTATAGCCAAATGGATCCTTCTTCAGCTAACTCTGGAAGGTTGGTTTGAATTTGGCACCTAGTTCCAATCACCTTCTTTAAGCATGAAACATGAAAAACATGATGTAGCTTCGACTGACTGGGCAGAGCTAACTGATATGCGACTTGTCCCACACACTTGAGCACTGTATAAGGACCATAAAATTTGGGCGCTAGCTTCTGACAATGCTTGGCCTTGAGGGAAGTTTGCTTATATGGTTGCAATCGCAAAAACACCTAATCCCCTTTGGCAAATTGATGTTCAGAGCGACCTTGATCTGCTTGTTGCTTCATGCAATTCTGTGCCATAACCAAGTTCTCTTTAAGGGTACGAAGAATATCCTCTCGGAATGTAAGTGTTTGGTCAACCACCTAGACCTTCGAGGTACCCGATAAGTAGGAGAGAACTGAAGGTGGTTTCTGTCCATATACCACTTCAAAAGGAGTCATGCGAGTGGTTGTATGGTATGAAGTGTTGTACCACCATTCGGCGAGGGGTAACCATTGAGCCCACTGGTGTTGTTTTTCAGAGGCAAAGCACCTCAGATATGTTTCCAAACACTTGTTGACAACTTTTGTTTGACCATCTGTCTGGGGATGATAAGTTGAGCTGAGATGCAATTGGGTGCCTTGTATCTTAAACAAATCTTGCCAAAAATTGCTTGTGAAAGTTGGGTCACGATCAGAAACAATAGAGTGTGGCATGCCATGAAGCTTGAAGACCTGGTCCATGAAAATTTGAGCCACCGTGGATGCAGTAAATGGGTGGTGAAGAGCGCAGAAATGAGCATACTTGGAAAGGCGATCCACAACCACCATTATCACTGATTTATTCCCTGATTTGGGTAAGCCAGTAATAAAGTCCATAGAGATATCCTTCCAAATAGCAGGGGGAATCGGAAGCAATTGTAGTGTGCTTGGAGATTTGATTGTTTCTCCCTTGTTGCATTGACACACCTCACATTCAGCAACAAAATTATGGATGTCCTGTTTCATACCATCCCAGAAAAACGAACGTTTGACCTTGTCATATGTTTTGGTAAACCCTGAGTGCCCTGTTGTGGGTGTAGCATGAAGCTTAGAAAGTACCATGGATTTAATCTTGGATTGTTTATTTAAATACAAACGGCCTTTGTATAGAAGCTCATCCTGGAGCCAGGAGTACCCTGGGGGAGCTAGAGCCTTGGTCTGCAATTGTTGGATCAGATGCGAACTTTTGGGATCTTGAAGCCATTCGTGGCGCACAGCTTGGAGCCAATCGGGTACAATGAAGGAAAGAGAAAAAATGGATCCTTCGTCTTCATATTTTCAGGACAGTGCATCTGCCACGACATTATCTTTACCCTTCTTGTAAATGATCTCATAATCATATCCAAAGAGCTTAGTCACCCATTTTTGTTGCTCCTGGGAGGAAATGCGTTGTTCCAGAAAGTACTTGAGGCTTTGATGGTCGTTCTTAATTTGGAAGCGTTACCCCAAGAGATAAGGACACCACAGCTCAACGACATGTAGAATAGCCAACATTTCCTTTTCATAAATGGGTTTGCCCAGATTCCTTTCAGACAACTACTTGCTGGTGAAGGCCAAAGGTTGACCCTCTTGCATAAGGACAACACCGATTCCTTTCCTTGAGGCATCACATTCCAACACAAAGGTCTTTGTGAAATCGGGAAGGTCCAGAACCGGAGTGGTGCACATGGTTGTCTTCAAGGTTTGAAAAGCTTGAGCCGCTGCTGGAGTCCAAGTGAAAGAGTTATTTTTTAGGAGAGCAGTGAGAGGTGCTGCAATCTTTCCGTAGTTCTTAACAAACTTGCGATAATACCCTGTGAGGCCCAAAAATCCACGCAAGATTTTGAGAGTCTTTGGGTGTGGCCAGTCTTGCATAGATTCAATATTTTTTGGGTCCACCCTGACGCCATCCTTGCCCACCAGATGACCCAAGTATTCTACTTCTGAGGCACCAAAAGCACATTTAGACTGTTTCAGAAAAATTTGGTGCTGAGAGAGTAGATGGAGAACTTGATCAACATGAGTAAGATGGTATGTCCAAGTTTTGTTATAGATGAGGATATCATCAAAGAAAAATAAGACAAAATGACAGAGAAAGGGGTGGAAGACATGATTCATGAGGCTTTGGAAGGTGGAGGGGGCATTACATAGGCCAAAGGGCATGACCAAAAACTCACAGTGGCCCTCATGAGTTCGAAAGGTTATCTTGGGGATGTCTGCCTCTTTCATACGTATCTGGTGATAGCCCGAGCGAAGATCAACTTTAGTAAAGAATTGGGCTCAACTCAATTCATCCAGGAGGTCATCAATGACATGAATGGGAAATTGTTGTTGGGAAATATACCCTACGGACTAGCAAACTAGGGTCAAACTTGCAAGCAGATTATGATCGTAAAGAAATCACTTTTAACCTACCACCCAAAACTTAGAACCCCTTTTTCACATACATGCATGGAAAGGAACTACTAACCTGTTTACTTATGTTTGGTGTAGATCCTCCATTGCGCTTTTCCCACTTGCTTGCGCTGCTCCTTCCAAAGACAATCCTGCAATCAAGACAAACCACTACGCATGCATGCTACTTTTCTACTTGAGGGTTAGAAGTTAAGCATAAATCAAACAAATCATAGAAAACTCATGCATTGGGACGGGAAAAGTATTCTTTTATTATTTTCAAAATGAATCAACTTACAATCAATGTTGAGACCGGCCACCGTTCCTTGATCCTGATCCTGGGCTCCTCCTCTTCTTTGTCCTCCAACTTCTTTGCGTTAATTGTCCTTAGTCTTGAGGAAAGGATAAAGGGTTGGGACAAGTGGATTCGACAATTGAGCAGAGTTTCTTCACTATAATTTTCCTCCTCCAAATGGTACCCCTACCCCTTCTTTTATAGACTAGAAGAAGCTAGGGTTTTGGACGAACTCTCGGCCATGCATGGCTGGGAGTTTCAGTTAACTGACCCATATCTTTTTGTCCCATCGGCAAGTTTCCTGTTTTTGTGCTTTGTTAGGTAAACGCGGGTTGTAGTAGGCCTGCCAGTTTTCCAACGCATTCAGTAGTGGGTTAGGGCACGTGTGACTTTACCTGAGAGGATTTTCAAAGAGGTTTCTCAGCAGCTGATTTGGCAATGAAGGGATATGAATTGGCATGATGTCAGGTAAGCATGTGTGGTGCAATTTAGGGTTATAACAGATGCCCCCTAATGTGTGAGGTCAGAAGAGCATCTGATGGCTGAAATACATTACCAATCTTTTACAAATCTGTAATGATATGCTGAATGAGTGAGCCCAAGAATCAGGAATCAGGAGGTGTCATATGCAAAATAACAAATGTCTCACTGAGGCGGGCATACCCATGCTCGGGATAAAATAGAACCATGGCTACCAATCAAATACATTGTAGATCCATGTCAAATAACTATAAAGAGTAGCCGCGAACAATACACAGTGGAGCTACATCTCGAAATCAGAAAGATATACATATAAAGTATCCATCTCCCAGAAGCTGATTCGGCCTGATGGTTGTACTTCAGAGCTTGAGCAACAACTTCAAAATCTGCTAAACTCGGGTAGGATTGTAATATGAGTATACGACTGTACTACCCAAAGGTCTCTGATGGCTCGTCGGTTATGGATTTGATAATCTTGATGATCGGACTGAATGCTTCAGTGATTTCAAACAAGGACTTGATTGGACGTTCAGGATGGCCGGGTATGCGGACAAGAGACATAATCCAGAGGGGTCGACTCAGGCTTAATGACAAAACCTCCCTTGGATAATAGCACAACCAGTGATAAGACTCAGGCAGCATATATGTTAATCATAAGTCTACGAAGCAAGATGCAACGCAAACTCTCCATATGTTTGGAAGAGTAACCAAACGGTGGAGGACACAACTCTATATAGTGAGAATAAGCTTCCTAAGGTCGTACTACATCCCATAGTCTAATGATCAAATGGACAGATGTGCTTCATCCAAGGGAGACTCATTATGCTGCCAATAAAGAAAATACTTTTCCCATCCTCTTTTTGGGGTATATTTGATTTTTTGTTCTTTTTTATGATTTGTGAAAAAGAATAAAGGAATATTACGTTACAATAGAGGAACGAGTATTGAAAACATACAAGCTCAAGGCACAAGGACAAGACTGATGTTCTAGGGAAATGATACTCGGGAAAAAATCCTCCAGTGGCCAAAGGTGTTAAGACGCAGAAGCAAACTGTTACAAGGCTGATGGGTAAGGTATGCCAATGCAGTTGATAGAACACACAATGGTAACGTCCTTCGATGTAAGTTTAATGAGCCCAGAGAAGTAAGCTCAGTGGTTTTTCATATTTAGAGAGTCTGAAAAAGCATAAAAGGAAACTCCATTGGGGTACCTTTTTCTTCAATAGTCTAGTCGGTTCGAAAAAGGAATAAACTAGCACCGATTAGACGTCAATTCAAAAACCATTTTAACGAGTGTGAAAAGGACAAGATCATTCGGCTATTTTTTCACTTTTAAGGAGTCTGAAAAAATCTTAACTATGGACTCCGTGAGGAATGTTCTTCTGGACCATTTTAATGAGTGTGAAAGAATAAGTTCACTTGGCGATCTTTTCAATTTTAGGGAGTCTGAAAAGAACTTAACTATGGACTCCGGGGGGGTTTCTTTTTCGTAAATTTAGTCCCTCGGGCCCGAAAAAGGAATAAAATTATACCTGAGGATACTCTTCTAAAGAACGGAAATTCAATAGAGTATTCCTTTGTTCGTACAGTTGACCGTCCGGACCGAAAAAGGGGTAAGCTACCGCCGGACAGACGTGACTTCAAATTTCAGTTTAACGAGCGTGAAAGGTCACAAGATCGCTCGACAATCTTTTCATCTTTAGAGGGTCTGAAAAGGTCTTAAAAGGAGACCCGTTATGTTTTGGGAGTCCGGAGGGTAAGTCAAAGAGTGAAAAAGACCCATGCAAATGAGGCTCAAACTCATATTCAGCAAAGACTATACGGACTCTCGAGCCTACAGTGTTGTTAGAAACGGCATGGACACCATAATGCAACCAGGACCTACCTAGGGCATCCATGTTTTGGTAAGCTCTACCACCAATTTGCGACACTTCTAGAGCAGATATGATGGTTCTGTGTCACAACCGGATGGGATCGATCCTATATCATAAGAAAAAAGGCAACGAGATGCAAAAGTTGGGGTAATATCCTAACCTATATGCTCAAGTTGATTTCTTTGAAAAAAAAAATTATGGACCGTCAATATTTTTTCGAAACTCAAAAAACAATTTCCCAAAACCTGATCAAATCCCTCCCACATAAATCCTGGATCACTCTAAATGGTTTTTGGTATAAAGAAACTGATAAAAGGGCCCAAAAAGGTGACAAAAAGAGGTCAAAAAGTCTATAAATAGAAGCTGGCAGCTCATTATCACCATTGCTGATTTGGAAATTGAATCTGGAGCCAAAAGACCCCCTTTGCCAAAGATCGTGATTCCAGGAGCTACAGTGGAAGAAACGGACTTCTACTTAGACCAAGTAAGTACAAACTCCCTTGTCTAGCTATTCAATACTTCTTTTGTAGCATTTAGTTGTGTTTTTGGGGTGGGCGTCGACCTCAAAAAGGTTGGCCCTAGGCAAACACGGTCTGTCCAGGGACAGCCCGCGGGTACTCGCGACTGTCACCTCTACAGGCCACGGGTACCCCCCCCGCGTGATGAAAAAAGAAAAAAATAACAAATATTTGACCCTCCTTGTACCTTGTTGTGTTGGCAGGATGTATGTTCAGTGGAGGGAAAGGGAGCACGAGGCCGCCAATGAGTTAGTGGTTGCAGATCCGAATGTTGTGGTCGTACTGACGCAGTGCGGGTTGGTGAAATTCTTTCTATGTCTGTTTATGCGCGCGCAACCAACGCTACTGAACGCCTTGGTTGATTACTGGCACCCTGATGTAGAGGCATTCATGCTAGAGGGGCAATCCTTGGTTCCCACCACCGAGGATATTTACTTTATGACTGGCCTCTCGAAGAGAGGGGAACCAGTCAACTTTCAGACGTTTCCTACGGGGCCGAGCAAAGTCTCGGAGCTGATAGATGAGTATTGTGAGGTTGGGACCGATCATAGAACTTCCTCGGTATCCGTTAGTAGGATTACCAGCCTCTCCCTACAGACTATTTTATTGCTCATTGGGCGGATTACCGGCTCAACAGTCGTGCATCAGGCTTCGCGTGCACATATGAACTGTGCAATCTAGTGCATGAATGCACAAATTTTTTATTGGAGTACCACACTGTTTGAATGCATGAAGAGTCAGTTGACAGCTTGCCGCCAGCGGACACACAGGAACTTCGGGTTTGGGACCATCCTGTGTTCATTCTTCTTCGAGAGAGTTCCATGTTTTATTCCTTGGCTGACAGTACGAGGACATCTGGCCACTTTCCCCGTAGTATGCAGATGGGCAATGTTACTGCCGCGACAGGGTGGTGGAAGGACCGTGGAGGCCTTCAACGACAACTTTTTTGCTTGGCTGTCGCGACAGATCCTGGCTATTGAGGACTACCCATATGTGGGGATCGACTTCTCCAGAGATCCAGCGATACCAGTGCCTCCTGGTGAGGAGCGAGGGGAGATGGGTAAGTCTCCACCTGTATAGTTTTTTTGTTTGCCTATGTAATTTTTATGTCTTTTTGATATATATATCATGTTTTTGTATACCAGAGTTTTTGATGGGTGAACGTTTATTGCATGCAGATGTTGGACCCGTGCGACCTGCCGACTATGCACGAAACAGGCGTTGCCCACGGCCAGAAGCCACAGCTGCCGCCGCTAGAGGAGCAGCAGTAGCAGGGAACCTCCCAGTAGGAGAGGCTGAGAGGGTCCAGAGGCGAATTGAGCGGAACTTTACTGCACTCACTCGCATAGTTCCCATGGTAGAGATAGAGGACCTGCCGCCCTCCATGCAAACTCATGTTGTGGGGGCACCTCGGACATGGGTCCGATTGTTTAGGCGTTTAGCCCAGGCTGTACATGATTATAACAGGGCCCACAAGCTCTGAGCAGATTTTAGACTTTTATGTGCCATGAGCACTGATATGTATATAGTTTTTGAGGGCATAAGCCCAGTGACTCGTTATTGTTCCCACTTTTGAGGCGCTTGCACCCATCTATGTACTCTGATGGTTTTATGATGTTTATATATTATTTTTTATCTCTTTTGTGTCTTATGTATTATGTGTACAAAAATGTATTTACATGTTTATGCTCATGATCTTTTTATATGTGAGCAAGATGCCAATCTAAAATGTGATTAGCTAGAGTATCCGTGATTTGATTTAGACTCCTAGGAACATGAAAATATGTAATATAATCAAAGTTTCATTCCAAGAGACGTAACCTAAGGAATCGTCGGTGTAAAGTTGGGTCGTGAACCTGGTATATTTTGTTTAGCTGCGACACAACCAGTTGAGCATCTAGATAGACTCGGAGACAAGATATACCCAATGACAAAGCGTCACGAAGCAACTCAATAACTGCGCTATACTCAACAACATTATTTGTGGTGTCACCTAAGCATATACCTCTGGAAGATAACAACTGACCCTGTGGTGTAAAGATTACCCAGGTTGCGGAGGAAAGCCTCTGCGTGTGTCGACTAGCACCGTCCGCATACCCAACGAACACCTTGGACTCTCTTGACATCTGCCATATTGACGAAAGATAACATCAATGACACGTCCATAACACTTTTTAAAAGAAACGTAAAAAAGTAATAGTACAAAGACTATACATATGTTACAAAAAGTTACCCACAGTGATTCTACTATGAGTAATACTTCTTGAGGTAGAGCCCATTTCTAGACTCCATCAAAGCATTCCCTTCAAAATCGACCAAACGATAAGCGCCCTTTTTTAATACCTCCTTAATAATGAAGGGTCTGAACCACATGGGTTTAAACTTTCCTGCCCCCAGGGGGTCCTTATCTTGGTCATAAACCAGGACAAGGTCGCCCTTAGAAAAAATTCGAGAACGAACGGACCTATCATATTGACACTTGACCTTATGTTTATGAGCCTCGTTGGCCAGGGCCGCATCGCGACGCTGTTCATCAAGCTGCTCAAGGTATACTAACCGCTCTTCAAGTGGAGAAGTGTCTGGCAATAACTGCACTGCCAATTTCAGAGATGGGATTTGACATTCGAATGGAAAGACTGCCTCCAGCCCATAAATGAGTTGGAAAGGTGAGAAACCGGTTGCAGTCTTAACTGATGTTCGGTAAGCCCATAACGTCGAGTATAACATCAAATTCCAATTTGACTTGGCTGAGTTGATAGTTCGCTATAGAATCGTCTTAAGAGTTTTGTTTACAGCTTCCACCTTCCCATTGGCTTGGGGGTAGTAAGGTGAGGAATGTTCTTGCCGTAACCCAAGATTTGATGTTAACTCGAACATCATTTGGTTCTGAAAGTGACTGCCATGATCAGTGACAATCTCTCTTGGGACGCCGAACCGTGCTATAATCTGGTTGAATAAGAAGAAAGTTGCAGTCTCTTCAGCATCTTTAAACGTTGGCAGAGCTTCGACCCACTTAATGAAGTAGTCGACATCTATGATGATATAGCGGTGCCCCCTTGCTGACGGGGGGTTGCATGTAGTGTAATCAATCCCCCACTTAGTAAAGGGACCAACTGTGATGACATGAAACATACGAGCTGGATGTTCCCTCATCTTCCGAGAGAATATTTGGCACGGATGGCACTTCTTGACTGACTCGATACAATCTTTCATAAGTGTGGGCCAGAAGTAACCTACTCGTAAGATATTTTGGGTTGTTTCCAACCCACATAAGTGACCGCCACAAGCTCCTGTATGACAATCGTTGAGCACTATGACAGCCTCCTCATGAGTGAGACATCGACACAAGATGAAGTCTACACCTCTTCGATACAACGTATCATCGAGTGTGAGATAGTTCTTAGCCTGATGGCGTATCCGTCTACGCTCGTCATGAGAAGCAGAGGTGGGGCACTTCAAAGTCTGGAGATAGATCAGTATATCTTCGTACCAAGGGTCTGATGATTCAATAAAAAACATATCCCCCCGGATAGGCGATTCCTCAGGCACAACGTCACCTGACTCAACCGGAAGCTCCGAAATAAGTTCTGTGAAGACCAGTGACTTCTTGGACTTTGCTGAAACGAAGTCTAAGTCAAATTATTGGAGGACTACCATCCATATACTGATTTTTCCATCGATATCTCGTCGTGTCAACATGTACTGGAATGGATTCACGACAGCAACGACGGTGGTCTTGCGAAATAGAACATAGTGACGGAACTGTTGAACATCATGAACTGCTGCCAACGCAAGTTTTTCGAGATGGGAATAATTAATTTCCGGTCCTACGAGGCCTCGGCTCAGGTAATAGATCACGTATTCTGAAAACGAATCATCTTCCTGAACTAAAACCATGCCTATGGTTGACTCTGCGGTGGCCAGATATAATAGGAAATCCTTGTTATAATTAGGTGGTCGAAGCAGAGGTGCGGTTGTGAGGGCGTGTTTCAATGCGTTGAAAGAGCGTTGAGCAGCTTCATCCCAGAAAAAGGGAACATCTTTCTTCAGTAAATGCATAAATCCCTTGGTGATTTTGGCATAGTTGGCGGTGAAGCGTCATAAGAAGTTCGCCTTGCCTTGAAGACTTTGAAGTTGTAAGATTGTGCGTGGGGGGGGCAACTGGATTATTGCCTCCACCTTAAGAGGATCCACCATGATCCCTGTTGTTGACACAATGAAACCTAACAAACGTCCTGACGTGACGAAAAAGCTACACTTGTTGGGATTCAAGCGAATCCTGAAATAGCGACAGCGTTCGAAGATTAGTCTGAGGTGCATAGGATGATCCTTTCGCTTCCGAGAGCGTGATGCTAAATCATCTAGATAGGCCTCGACTATATATTTGAGGTCGTGAAACGCAAAAGACATGGCCTGCTAGAAAGTGGCTCCAGCATTCTTGAGGCCAAAAGGCATCTTACGATAGGCGAACGTACCCCACGGACAAATGAATGTCATTTTGTATTGGTCCCCGGGTTTGATTTGGATTTGATTATAGCCCAAAAAACCATCCATGAATTAAAAGGCTTCACAACCGACGCATTCATCAATGATCTGGTCAATGAATGGAGTTGGATAATTATCTTTTGGACATGCCTTGTTCAAATCATGGAAATCGCTACAGACACGAATCATGCCTTGTTTTTTATCGATCGGCATGGGGTTTGACACCCATTGAGTCAAATGAATAGGGTAAATGAACCCTGCCTTGAGCAATTTCTCCACCTCAGTATTAATGGTTGCTTCCTTCTTAGGATTAACTGGATGAAGTTTTTGTCGAACAGGCTTAGCATCAGGATACGTTGTGATTTCATGTTCAACTATTTTCGGATCGATGCCTGGAATTTCCTCATAAGACTAGGCAAAAACGTCGCAGAATTCTTTGAAAAGATCTGTGTAAATTTGAATCTCTTTGGGGGAGCAATCTGCCCTGACGAAGACATTCTCCACAACGCCAGGGTTGCGGGAGATGTTGATAGGTATGGTTTCAACGATAGTCGCTATATTTCCCTTAGCATAAATTTCCTATGTAGCTAAGAGGTTGATAGGACACGGCTGATCTCCCGTCATAGTGATAGTGAATTCTCCTGCCTCGATTCGGTGTAACTCTGGGAGGAAATATGATCTGTGATGAAGATTGTCCCAAGGGTTGTCCGGACTAGTCATTGCTTCGATTACTGCTTCGTCGGAAGAAAAGACTAAGTCTAACGAATCGGTGGTAGTAAGAGAATCCTGAGCCCAAATAGGGTCTGGAAGTGAATCCAACTCTTGTGCAGGAGTCGAATCAGGGTTAGCTGAAGCTTGTTGGACTAAAGAGTACGCTACTTCAGCAGCCGATAAGGGCATGGACATGCCGGAGTGCCCTGTCTCATCAATCGTGGCTGATGGGGAAGGAAGAATCCATGGATCCGCAAAGTAAGTAGTGCGGAATGACGAAACGTGAAAAATCTCAGCCTTGTGGTGATTAGATATAAACTTGACATCGTTATGAGGAGGTGGGTAATCAAAGGTACCCATCAAGGATGGGCACAAACCAACTCCTACATTAACGACACCGGGCAGCGGATTATCAATCATGGGAACCGTGGATGCCCTCAAAGCTGGGTGAGGTCTAGAGAAGGACAACTGATCGATGGTGACTATCCAGCCTTCATGTGGAAACAATAAGACTCGGAAAACTGTAGAAACCACAGCTTGCATAGAATAAGTCCAACTCCGACCCAACAAGATATTATAGTCGAGGGGGGCATCAACTACCTCTACTTCAACGCACACGGTCTTTCCTCCTAACTGCATGGGTAAAGAAGGAACAATGCCATGTGGTCGGAAAGAACGACCGTCGAACGTGTTAGGGTCCTATATTTATAGGCGAGTCGATTCTTTGACTGTTTATTTGGCATCTCTCTCGGTGACAAAGTATAGCTCAGGTGATTCCGCTTCCCTCCCTCCATTCTTGTCGCTCATTTCCCCATCACCTTGTTGCATCCTTCATCCGCTGCATCCTCTCCCCTTGTCCTTTGTCAGCCTCCATTATCCCGCCTTCCATCCCTACATAAATGGACTTAGGATGAACAAAAGAATTAGCAGTAAGGTTAGTCTAGGTTAAATTTCATTAATAAATGACTATTTAATAATTAATTAATTATTAATTAAGTTAGTAATCTAGGTTAGTGATTAATTAGTAACTAGGTTAGGTTAATTAAATAAAACTATTTAATAAAACAAAATGTTAAAAAACATTAAAAAGCAAAAAGTAATAAAATGTATTAGAAATAAAAATGAATATAATAAAAAATTATATTAAATATAATATTAAAAATAAAAAAGAAATAAAACAAACCAAAAACAAATATAATATATAATATAAAAAAA
>ML838676.1:32467-46386 GCA_009831015.1 Picea engelmannii
TCCAAGGCCCTAGTCCTGAGCTAGTATATGAACCCTACAAACAAAAAGTCTAATAGATTTTAAATTAGTGTTGCTTTTATAGGATTTTTTACGTCACGGGATATGAAGGAGAAACTGATGATGTGTAAAGACTCAAAGAAAAAACAAATGAAAAAATGCTGGAAACACACAACTTTTACTAAATGCAAAAATCAACAACTTCTCACAAAGAAAGACTTATTTTTTCTTTTCAATTTTTCTAATATTTCATGCAGCAAACATAAAGGAATTTTGCTCGACTACGAGCTACTTATGCTCTGAATGCACTGCAAAAACTTATGAACAAAAAGACTTCTCCCTAGCTATTGATGCAGAAACACAATCTTCAAACACAAAAGAAAATGAAAAAGAGATATATATTTTTTTTATTAAAGTGCTAAATGAAGCAACGAAGGGAAAATGTCGACAAACACAAAACCAAGAAAACGAAACAAAATTCTAGCTTAAAGCGCAGATCGCAAAGAATCATAGAAAATACACCCAATTGTAATCAAGAAAGCACCAACTCTTACGCTTGTCTAAAAACCATAAAACAAAATCTTTCTTTTTTATCTTTTTTATATTTTATATCAACTATCAACTAAGAAACAACAGGGTAAGGGTAAGAGGCCCTAACCTACTGACTATACAACCCTAGACTCAAACCCCTGAGAGGAACACTTCTCACCACAGGAGGGGATGACTGCCCCACCCTGATTGAAAAGAAACCTGTCAAGCCCGCTACTGTCACTGAAACAGCACGCGTTCAAACCCGTGCTGAGCTACAACAGAGTACCCGCGGGCTGCACTTGCACAGGTCGCGTGTATTCATAAACTCCAAGACAAAACTAAACACAGGCAGCCCAGACTTGGAAGAGGCCACTGGTATTGATAACCAGGGTCTCCTGAAGGCTTGGATGCTTCTTCTAACAGCAAAGAAAAAACAATTGCAAGGAATAACAAAATGCAATAAATCAAACTGAGACAAGACTGTGAACCAGCAGGACTCAGACAGGATCCAGAAAGCCCCCTGAGAATGTATAATTCTGACAGGGAAGAGGACAACCGCCTCTCAAGCTCTCTGACTCCTACACGCTACTGAAACCTCTACAGCTAGCGTTCACACGCGGGCTGTAGAAGGTTAGGGCACGGGTTACACGCGTGCAGGCCTTCTGCAGGCTGCATGTACCTCTGTGTGTCCCGATAATTATTGTCAAGCAACAGTCAAGAAAAAAAAATTGGTATCAAGAACTAGGTTCCCTGCTAGCTATGACCTAACTGAAAACAGACAAACAAAGAAACAGAAAATCTAATCCTTTAAACTACCCAAAAACCTCAACTAAATCTAGAAACCCTAAAGAGTATATCCCTAGTACGGTCGCCAATTCTGTTGTTGGGAAATATACCCTACGGACTAGAAAACTAGGGTCAGACTTGCATGCAGATTATGACCGTAAAGAAATCACTTTTAACCTACCACCCAAAACTTAGAACCCCTTTTTCACATACATGCATGGAAAGGAACTACTAACCTTTTTACTCATGTTTGGTGTAGATCCTCCGTTGCGCTTTGCTCACTTGCTTGCGCTGCTCCTTCCAAAGACAATCCTCCAATCAAGACAAACCACTATGCATGCATGCTACTTTTCTACTTGAGGGTTAGAAGTTAAGCATAAATTAAACAAATCATAGAAAACTCATGCATTGGGACGGGAAAAGTATTCTTTTATTATTTTCAAAATGAATCAACTTACAATCAATGTTGAGACCAGCCACCGTTCCTTGATCCTAATCCTGGGCTCCTCCTCTTCTTTGTCCTCCAACTACTTTGCGTTAATTCTCCTTAGGCTTGAGGAAAGGCTAAAGGGTTGGGACAAGTGGATTCGTCAATTAGGCAGAGTTTCTTCGCTATAATTTTCCTCCTCCAAATGGTACCCCTACCCCTTCTTTTATAGACTAGAAGAAGCTAGGGTTTTGGACAAACTCTCGGCCATGCATGGCTGGGAGTTTCAGTTAATTGACCCATAGATTTTTGTTCTGTCGGCAACTTTCCTTCTTTTGTGCTTTGTTTTTGTGCAGTAGTGGGTTAGGGTGCGTGTGACTTTACCTTAGAGGATTTTCAAAGAGGTTTCTCAGCAGATGATTTGGCAATGAAGGGATATGAATTGGCCTGATGCCAGGTAAGCATGTGTGGTGAAATTTAGGGTTATAACATAAATTTATCTTTAATGGTCAGTTTCTTGAGGGCAAGAAAGTTAGGACACATTCTCCAAGAACCTTCTTTCTTCAAGACCATGACTACTGGAGAAGAGTAAGGGCTCGTACTAGGATGGATAACGCCTGCAGTAAGGAGTTCCTGGACCATATTCTCAATTTCATTTTTTTGTGAAAAGGGGTGGTGATACGGACGGATATTGGGAGGAAGGCTTCCTGGTACCAAGGGAATGGAATGATCATGAACACCGCGGGAAGGAGGGAGTCCTTGGGGAGTGGACAATACTATTTGATGTTTAGAAAGGAGAGCTTGGAGGTCTTGCGGCACCGGGTGTGTCTCCGTTGCTTGTATGGCATGGAGTTGGGCAATGACACCAGAGTGACCTTTTTTTAGTAGCTTTTCCATACGATGGGAACTAATGACCTCAGGTGAACCAGCAGTGATGCCTTGGAATTTATATTAGTGGCCTTCTTGGTCGAATTGCATGGTTAAGTCCTTAAAATCCATGAGAATGGGACCCAAGGTCCTTATCCAGTCTGCACCCAACACAATGTCACAACCACCCATGTCAATAGAAAACATATGGGATTTGAGGTGGTAGTCACCGATTTGGAGACGCACATTTTCACAGTGCCCTCCACATTTCATGGAACCACCATTGGCAATCATAATTTGGAAATTGTTGACGTCATGGATGTAGCAATGGGTTTCTTGGGAAATGCGGAGATGAATAAAATTATAGGTACTTCCACTATCAACCAGAATGATGACCTTCCTATGCTTGATGTAACCAAATAACTTGAGGGTTTGGGGGGCGGAGAAGCCAATGAGAGCATTGAGGGAAATGATCGGTTCTACTTCGAGAGGGTCGGAGGGAGGGGTTATGTCAGTGATTTCAGGTGACTCGGGCATAATGGGAGTTTCAACATCCTCTTCCGAAATATCCTCAGAGATGGCCATAAAAATCTTTTGTTCCTTACATTTGTGGCCCAGGAAATATTTGTCATCACAATTATAACAAAGGCCTTTGACTTGGCATTCATCCATTTCATCCCTAGTCAATTTTTGGATCTTTAATGGGGTGGAGGGAGTAGTGGGATTTATGGGTTTAGGGAGAGGGATAAAGGAAGGTTTACGGGTTTGAGAGGATACAACTTGTTGTGCTTCTTTATCTTTTTTAGTAGCCTCCACCCAACTCGAGGGTCGATCCATGAGGAAATGGGCCCAAATCTCCTTCTTAAGGCCACTAATAAAACACTCTCGAAAGAAAGCATCAGTCATGCCCTCTGCTCGAAAATCCAGGCACTCAAATGCAATTATGAAGTCTTCGATTGTTCCTTATTGTTTCAATTTTGTTAAATGGCCCAAATGGTTGGTGTCAGTGTCAAAGCGTTCATAAAGCTCAGTCACAAATTGGGTCCAAGCAATATACCCTTGACGGGAATTTTTTCTCCATTGCCACCATTGTCAGCGTTCTTGATCTAGATGGAGAACACCATACCTGAGTTTGGCCAAGTCATCTGTAATTTCGTATAAAGAGAAATAATGTTCCATTTGGGTGACCCAACCAATGGGGTTTGAGCCATGAAATTTGGTTACGTCCACCCGCGAAAAGCGTATGTCACTTTGAAAGTGATGGGGCTGAAAGGTATGGGAATGGGATGAAGGTTCACCTTCAGTATTTGTATGTGCGTCAGGAAAAGGGTCATCGGTAGGGATCTTTAGTTTGGTGCAGAGTGATGCAAAGACAAATTCAAGTTGGGTGGTCATTTCTTGTTTGACTTCCTCCATTGAGGACTGCACAGATGCATTTATGGTGGTATTGATGGATGTATCTCGGGAGGCAATAGTAGAACTGAGTTTTTTCACTTCTTTTTGGGTCTCGAGGAAACTAGATTGCAAGGTGTTGAAGCGAGACTTCAGTTCTTGGCTACGGGTATGGACCATGAGAATTGGTGAACTAAAAAGGGGTGGGCGGAGTCAAAATTTTGTTTTTTGCCGAAAAATGATATGGATGACTGTGATAAGGGCGAAGAGATGAATCCAATGGAATAGGTCTCAAATAATGGTGAAAAAATTTCCAGACTTTTTTTTTTTTTTTACACCTACGGAATTATACTCCAGTCTGAAGAATACTATAGTGATGAAATCCCCAAATTCTTAACCAGAAAGAAATGTGTATTTAGTTGGAAACCCAAACACAGTTGCGTGACAATAGATTTGGTCAGTTTTAATGTGTTTATGTTTCTATCCCCCAAGGGTTAGGTATTCAAGGGTTCTACAGACAAGGGTTTTCCCTATGCTATAGCTCTCTGATATACATGCAGGTTCCAACAGTAGTACTCAGCCCAATATCTCAGGGCACTAACTAAGGAGGATAGACCGTACCCTTATCCGTACTACCCGACTACCCATGTACTAGAGAGTATCTTCCCAAGTGTTGTTCTCGGTGACACTATAGCAGTTTGGTGGCCAATAGGTTTATCTAAAGAGGGCTTCAGGAAAGCTAGGTTGATCCGTACACACGTGTTGTCTAATGTGCCACCACTCGAAGGGGTACCAATAGGGGTTACAAGGGTGGCCAATAGATGTGCGCTTAAGAACCACTTGTATTTCTTGCATGTATGAATCCCTCAACCAAATATTTATGCATGTAACGACAGATATTTGTGTCTTAAAGACGTCGGAATACGTCTCTACCCTGAAGAAAAAAATCCCACAATTTCTGCCAAGGAAAGTGCTTTAATACCACTATTTTATTGAAAGGCCTTATTCTATTTTATTGAAAGGCCTTATTCTATTTTATTGAAAGGCCTTATTAATATTGACCTTTATTACATCCAAATACATTGGTCTACCTATGTGCGGGTTAGGACCTTAACACATTGCTTTGTCTATGATAAACAAACACAATGGTTAAAATGGTTACCCTTGGAAGAATGGTGGTATAACACTTCCTTTCATACTGCAACAAAAATGACACCATTTATGGAACTCTATGGATACCACCCTCCTTCCATTACTTCTTGTCTAAAATAGAAATCTAAGGTTCAAGTAGTGGAAGATCACATCGAGCATGAACAATAAGTTCTCCAAATCTTAAAGGACAACCTGACCATGGCACAGAATCGCATGAAACAACAAGAATATCAGCAATGTTGTGAAATAAGTTTTGAAGTAGGGGATTGGGTTTCTTTAAGACTACAACCATACAAACAGATGTCCCTCAAGCAAGCCAAGAAGGATAATAAATTATCACCAAATTATTATGGCCCTTATAAGGTGTTGCAAAAGATTGGCTCTATGGCATACAAATTGAAGTTTCTTGCATCTTCACGAGTACACCCAGTTTTCCATGTTTCATGCTTAAAGAAAGTTATAGGTGACAAGATCCCAGTTCAAACTATATTTCCAAAACTTGACAAGGAAGGAAAAATCATATTGGATCCTAAAGCTATCACTTACACAAGAATTCGCCAGCTGAGGAATAGATCCATTTCAGAGTATCTCATTAAGTGGAGGAAACTACCTGCTAAATATTCCACTTGGGAAGATGAGTCTTATATACAAAATCATCCATAATTACTCAAGCGTTGCGGACAACACTTGTCTGAAGGGGAGGGGCATGTTAATCTCTAAATAGTGGCACGTTACCCCTTAATTAGGGCATATTACATTAGTAATGTTATTTTATTTATGTCGTCTTGGGTCCATTAGTTGTAATTGTACGTCCTAGTCTCCTATATATACTAAGGAGACATTTTCATTTGGAATCATCTTGTATTTGGAAATTTATGTGGTGTATAAGGAGGTTTCCCCCTCAAAGAGTCTTATTATCTGAAATTCTCTCTTTTTCAAGGCACTGAGTAATTATTATGAGGTTTTTCTATGCTATCTTGATATTTGGTTCCTACCATTAAGTAACATGCTCAACCCCAAGTTGAGTCGTGCCACCCAAAATTTCCTCTTCTGACACAACTTATAACAATAGAAGTAACACAATACAATTGTACGCACAAGCATACCGAGTTCACAACTTTACAATGCGTGTAATCCATTTTGAACCTGTGATATCTACTGTGTGTGAAACCATTATGGCATCACACACCAATTTTGTTTTCCTTGTGCACACAGACTGTTTCCTTGTGCGCACAAGCGAATCCAACCTCGTATGCACACAGAGAATTTCCATGTGTGCATGGCCATTCTGACTTCACCTAGGAGACTCACAACCATTTTCATAAGGTTAACTTAACAAGAAAAACTAACAACAACTATCATACTCATGCATGACTACAAATATTGAATATCATCCCCACACTTACATGTGTAAGCCGCATTATACAGAATAAAAACAATTACTTATATGCAACAACATACAAGAATTAAACCCATGTTAAACATAGATAATTAAGCACACATTAAATGAGACTATCACATAAATAACACTTATTGTTTATGAAAAGTCACCAACTATGCACATAACTCAGACTTTCCTCCCATCCATAGAATGTTTTTCTCATATAATTTTAGTAATAGGTCACCCCCAACTTGGGGCTTAACTCCACTAGGGAAAAAGGGTTCCTAATTCCAAGCTAAAGTATGGCAATCAACATAATTGTTCAGTTCAAGGTGCCACTATTGAAAATAGCCTACAACCTCTTCTTCCCCACATGCATGTTCCACCCATGGAAGTGTGCTCCTTCTTTGCTCAAAAGTCCCTTAGCTGCCCCACTGCCCTTCCAAGGTTCCAGCAACAGGTTGTACAGGAAGTCTCAAAGCCCTGCAACTAATGACCAATGCACCAGGTAACAATTCCCAACAAAACTCTCACCTAGAGAGAATACTCACAGGCCTGAAAACCCACCTCTTCAGTAGAAAATCTCTCACCTAGAGAGAATGATCATAGGTATGACAACTCGCCTCTTCGACAACAAAAAATTTGGTTATGATACAGAAAACCCATTCACAATATTTTCTCTGCAGATAAGGTAATAGTCGTCCTTTCTCAGATGGTCTGACCCATTCTGCACATGAGAAATAAATGACTCTACCCCAAAATAATGAGTTCCCTATGAAATACACTTAAGCTATCAATATATAATGCATGCCTTAAACTGAACACTTGTCACCTTCAGAACTATATTTATCCACTTGGTGACTCATTCCCATCCCTCGGAAACTTAGGATAAAAAAAATTAGACTTTTCAAAAATATTAATAAAATATTCCCTAGGACTTAAGTCCCCCACTTTTCCCTTTTTGATTGATTTATCCCCCCGCCTATTTTTTTCTAATATGTCTTCCCACAATAAGGTGATATTATTAATAACTTGAGTGTGATTATATTTTACAAGGATAGGTGCACTATCCTATCTGCATCCTAGCTCACCATCCTCATAACCACACAAGCTCTCTGACCTCAAATACATATGTATGTGTGTGTGTGTGTGTAACTCAATTTGATGTGCACTTCCAGGTAATCCCCATGCAATTATTCAAGTAAGCATAGAATTTTGAAATGTGTGCACCCTTTCTTTGATGTGCAACCACACACACTTACCTAGGTGTGCAAAACACTATGAAATGTGTGCACCCTTTATTTGATAACAAACCTCATGCACTACTCAAGTGCGTGGAAAACCAAAACTTGGTGTCAACTTCTCACCAGCCTATATGTACATTTACATTTATAATTGGTACCAATAGCTCAGCATAATTTATGTACAATTACAAATGGTTTCGTATTAGGGACATTACATTCCCCTCCCCCTTATTTATGCACTATCATCGGTGCATTATATACATGTTTATATACAAAATTTCAAAAATATTCAAATAGATGTGGATACTCTGCCCGCATAGCATCCTTGTGCTCCCAAGTTTCATTCTTAGGTCTGTACCAGGTCCAATAGAACTTTACTAGCTCCATGGCTTGATTCTAGAGATGTTAGATTTTTTAATCCAATATGCATATCAGTCGCACTCTAAAATCACATTTTGGCCCCACCTGAATCACATTCCAATCAATAATATGATTAACATCAGGTACATACTTTTTAAGCAATGATACATGGATAACATTATGAATACACAATGATGCAGGAAATGCAAGAATATATGTGACAGGAACAATTTTCTCTAGGATTTCATGGCCCACATTAGCATGCTACCAACTTAGAACAATTTTCCAACTTCATGGAACAGATCTGGATTTTACTTTCAAGAACACATGGTCACCCACTTTAAACTTTTTGTGGGTTATTCCTTTATCTGCACAGCTGTTCTTCCTGTCATGGGAAACCTTTAAATTCTTCCTTATCACTACCATCTTCTGCTCCATTTCCCAGAGAAGATCTATCCCAACCAATGCACGGTCTATTGGGTTGTCCCAACTCATTGGTGTGATGCACTTTATACCATAAAGTGCCTCAAATGGGCTCATATTTAAATATTGTTGATACCCATTTTTGTAAGAAGAGTCTACAAAGTGAAGGCAGTATTCCCATCTTGATAGTTTATCCATCACATACATCCTAAGCATATCTTCAATCACTCGATTTATCCTCTTTGTTTGGCCATATGACTCCATTTGATACGTTGTGCTAAAGTTCATATTTGTCCCAAATCCTTTGAATAACCCTTTCCAAAAGTTTGATGTGAACTAGGAATCTTTGTCAGACACAATTGTCTTAGGTACACCATGCAGCTTAATGATTTCTCACATGTATATTTCAACAATGTTGGTTGCCTTGTGCACTAACTTCACTGGAATAAAATGGGAAGCTTTAGTAAGCTTGTCCACCACTACCATAATATAATCATGTTGCTTAGCAGTCCTAAGCAGCTTAGTAATGAAATACATGGTCACAACTTCCCACTTCCACTCTGGAATGGGAAACTTCTATAGCAAACCAGATGGATGTCTGTTCTCATACTTGACATTTTGACATTCAAGGCATCTAGAAATAAAATTAGCAACCTCCTTTTTCATGTTTATCCAATAGTATTGTTTTTTTACTACTACAATTGTCTTCTTGTATCCTGGTTGTCCTGCATAAGGAACTTTATGCATCTCTAACAATAGCATATTTTTTATCTCCTGAACATTTGGCACATAGACTATGTGCCTATACATGAGGATTCCATCCTCTTTTAGCTCATAATCTTCAAATTTATGCTACGACATACGTTGTTGTAAATTCGTCTTTATGTCCACATAGTGATGATCTCATTTGGAAACCTCTAAAATTTTGTCACACAAATATTATTTGATGGTTGTAGCATGCATTTCATGCACCCTTTTGTTGAGTACGCCAGCCACCTTGTTCTCTTTTCCTTTGATATGCTTTATGTCAAATTCATACTCACTGAGGAATTCTAACCACCTACTTTGTTTGGAATTTCGACTTGGTTGTCCAAATAGATAATTCAAACCACTATGGCATGTTCTCAACTCAAATATTTTACCCATGAGATAGTGTCAACACGTCTTCAAGGCATGCACTATGGATTCCAATTCTAAGTTATGAGTAGCATTGATTCATTCATTCTCTTTTAACTTTATTTATTTCTAGCATATCACATGCCCATTCTGACTAAGGACTCCACCGAGCCCTTCCTTGCATGCATTTGTGCACACAAAAAAGTCTGCATATGAATCAACAATTCTCAAAATTGGCGCACTTGTCAACAAACTCTTCAAGTGCTGAAAACTCATTGCACAATCTGGAGTCCATTCAAATTGCATACCTTTATTTTGCAAGAATATAATTGTATTCACAATCTTTGAGAAGCCTTCAATAAACCTTTTGTAATAACCTTCAAGTCCCATGAAGGACCTCACCTATGCTACATTTCTTGGTGTTGGCCATTCCTCAATGGATTTTATCTTTTATGGATCCACAACTATTTCTTCCTTGGAAATGATATGAACCAATCAATGAATCTGTCGCTGATAAAATGATCACTTTCTCAACTTTTCATACAGTCAACGCTCCCTCAATACTTGTAGCACCATCTTCAAGTGCTACTCATGCTCTTCTTCATACTTTGAGTAAATAAGTATGTCATCCAGAAATACAATGAAAAACTTATCTAAGTAATTTCTGAAAACTCCATTCATCAAACATATGAAGACAATTGGTGCATTTGAAAACCTAAATGGAACCATTGTGAACTCATAATGTTTGTACCTCATTCTAAACGAAGTCTTGTTGATGTATTATTCTTTAATTCTCACTTGGTGATATCCATATATGAGATCAATCTTTGAAAATATCTTAGCACCCCTTAGCTGATCAAAGAGGTCATATATCCTTTCCAAAGGATACTTGTTCTTTATTGTTACTTTGTTCAACTACCTGAAGTCGATACAAAGCCTCACCATACCATCCTTCTTCTTCATGAACAATAGTGGAGCACCCCATGGTGACACACTTGTGCATATATGCCCCTAACTTAGAATCTCTTCATGTTTCATTTGTAATTCCTTCAACTCTAGCATACTCATCCTATAAGGAGTGTAATGTACTCATCCACCCACAGGTCGGGCCCACTACTCCAAAACTCACTTCTAAACTGATTTCAAATTCTGATAGCAATTAATTAATAAAGAAGCACGAAAGAAACATGATAACATCACATGCAATAATCAAGATTCATGCTACAACATAAAATAAATGAATATAATTCCATGCACAGCAATAACCAACAAGCATGCATATTATAACATACAAATATCAAAGACAATAATTAATACACAGGGGAAATAAATATATAAGCACAAAAACACATGAAAGAGAGCACTTATCTTAATAAAAAACATCCACCAACTGGCTGCAGACCAAGAACATTCCACCCAACCATAGGCATTACTGTTCCAAGTCTCAATAGTAGGTCACCCCTGAGCCAGGGCTATGAATCCACAAGGATAGTTCCAGGGTGCCACTCATCTTCCCAAACCAGTCATCACTCGAGCTCTCATAGGTTCCTCAACACACAACAATCCAAAGTACACGAGCTCTCTTCTCTCCACCCTGCACAACCCAAGAGAATGGACACCCTTCTCTTCCATGCAGTCCCTCAAGTTTTCCACCTCCTTCTAAGGCTCTAGTGCATCTAGTCAAGAATCTCCATGTTGGGACTCTCAAAACTCGTAACTGTGAATAAAATTTAGTACATGCCAATGCATCTCATGCATGCATGCATTAATTCATGGATGGAATACACTAGCAGTCACTACATCCAGCCAAAAATGGCTTCTCTCCCAGCAATTCGTTTTTCCTTTCCCCCCACCAAGATCAAGGAGTAATGAGAAATAATGAATGAGTGAAAGTGTGAATGGAGATGATAGAATTAAGAGTGTAAACAATGAACAATGAATGAACCCCCAAACAACCCAAAAATGGGTCTATATATTTACTTGAAAATAAAGAACCACATGGCCTTTCCCCAAGAAGCACATGTAACCAATTCTCTCCATTAAAAATATTATGGGTAAATAAAATATGATAAAATGATGTATCCCCTTAAGCCCCCTCTCTTGTGGAATCATATCCCTCTATAACTCTTGTCTTTGTCTATCTAGCATCCAATGATGTATTTTATTATTAATAAGATAAAAGCATTACATTTCCTAGGCACGTTGCCATCTTTAATTGTTTGGGCACTATGGCCTTTCATCAAACAAAAAAATACATTATTTAATATGGGGACTTAAAATTGGGGTATTACATTCCCCTCTCCCTTATTTTGGCACTGTCCTCAATGCATATACAAAAGAATAATAAAAATTTCAAAATTTATTCAAAAGGTCGTGGGTACTCTGCCTGCATGGCATCATCATGCTCCCAAGTAACATCTTCAGGACCATAGCAGGTCCATTGAACTTTTACCAACTTTATAACTCAATTTCGGAGCATTTTGAATTTTCTGTCCAATATGTGCACTAGTTGGACATGAAATTCTCCCTCTATATCTACCTAAATCAAATTTCAATCAATGACATGGTTAGGATCATGTAAATAATTTTTCAACAAAGAGACATGAAATACATTATACAAATTCATGGAAGTAGGAAATGATAGCATGTATGAAACTGGCCCTATTCTATCCAAGATCTCAAATGGACCATAGAATTTGGCTACTAGCTTTGTACAGCTACCCAAATTCAATCAACTCTTCTTGGAATTCACCTGTAAAAGAACATGCTTCCTCAGTTTAAATTCCCTAGATGTCTTGTTCTTATCTGCATAATTTTTTTGTCTATCTTATGTTGTCTTCAAATTATGCTTAATTTTAACCATCTGATCATCCATATCTGCTCCCAACTACTACTATTTTTTGGGGGTTTTCCCAACTCACCAAAGTATTGCATTTTCTACAATACAAAGCTTCAAATGGGCACATATTCAATGAATCTTGATACCCATTATTTTAGTAAAACCCAACCAAATACAAGTAATCTTCCCACTTAGATGGTTTATCCATCACATAGATTATCAACATGTCTTCAATTACTTGGTTGACTCTCTCTGTCTACCCATATGACCGTGGATGGTATGGTGTGCTAAAATTTAGATTTGTACCAAATCCTTTAAATAAACCCCTCCATAAATTTGAAGTAAGTTGTGTGTCTCTGTCTGAAATAATTGCCTTAGGTATACCATGCAACCTACCAATTTCTCTCATGTAAATTTATGCAATATTAGTTGTTGTATGAGTCATTTTCACATGAACAAAATGAGCAGATTTTGTCAATTTATTCATAACTTCCATTATGGAATCATGTTTCTTTATTTTCTTGGGAAACTTGGTTATAAAATCAATGGTTACCACTTCCCATTCCCCTCTGGAATTGGAAATGGTTGAAGAAAACCCGTTGGGTGTCTATGCTCAGCTGTTACTCTCTGACATTCCATACATCTGGTAATGTAATTAGCAGCATCCTTCTTCATTCCAGGCCAAAAGAATTGGCTTCTTACTGTTGCAATTTTATTTTGGTAATCGGGATGTCCATCATATGGAACATTATGTATTTCTTTTAACACTAAATTCATAAGTTCTCGAGAACTAGGAACATAAATTATGTTCGTATGCATAAGTAATCCATCTTCCTTAATTTCATACTCTTTAGTTTTCTTAAGTACATTTTCTTGTTGTAAATTTTCTTTTACCTATAGGAAATGTTGATCTATAATAGCAACATCTAAAAATATGCTCTTTAAATCAGATTGATGCATACTAATAGTTATAGCATGCATGAGATGTACTCTTCTGTTGAGTGCATCAACAACTTTATTTTCTTTTCCCTTGATATGCTCGATGTCAAATTCATACTCACTTAAAAATTCTAGTCATCTTGTTTGCCTAGCATTCAAATTTGGTTGTTCAAAAATATATTTCAGACCACTATGCTCTATCCTTAATTCAAATATTTTCCCGATGAGATAATGCCTCCACATCTTCAAGGTGTTGGAAGACTGGTTGTTGTCATTGATGTCAACTGTAGTCATTGGTTTTGGACCGCAAGATTGATGAAGGTATTTGGACATGAAGGACAATGTACATGCAAAAACAAACCCATGGATAGATAGTATACATCATGTTGTTTTCAGTGGTAGGTGGCACGTCATGTGGATCTTCATGGTTGAGGAGAAATGAATTTTTAAAGATGATAAATTGAA
>ML838676.1:46486-56880 GCA_009831015.1 Picea engelmannii
CTACACAGATAGTTGATGAGAAGTGGACCAGGATACCAGAAAGAAGGAATGATTACAAAAGACATGAATATCCAAGAAGACCTCCTACCTTCAGGAATCAAAGAGGCTTCAATCAGTATGAAGGAAACTACATAAGAGTAGATCATGAAACCAGATGGACTACATCACAAAGAACACCACTTACTCCAAGGTATCAAAATTTATTTCTCGGTCATTGTTATACTTGCAAAAAATTTGGACATAAGGAAATTAATTGCAGAATCAATGAAAGGAACAAATACGCAAGAAACACGAATGGTGTAAATAGAAGATACGGAAATAATCATGGATTTGTCAACAGAAGTTATAATTCATTTTCCCCATTGATGGACAAAAATATTGTATGCTACAAATGTAATTATCTTGGTCACAAAACACGAGATTATAGATATATAAATGAAGATGTCCCTATTCCAACCACATTATGGAGAAGGAAAGAGATTCCGAACAATGAAGATTGTCGAATAGCATTGACCGCTGAAAAATGTAAAGAAGAAGATGAATGGTACATAGATAGTGGATGTTCTTCACACATGACCGGGGATCAAGACAAATTCATCAGTTTGAAGAGAAAGAGTGGCAATGTTGCATTTGGAGATGACTCATCTTCCAAAATACTTGAAGAAGGTGTAGTAGATCTTGGAAGAAAAAATGTAAAATAAAAGAATGTCCTATTGGTTGAAGACTTGAAGCATAATCCACTCAGTGTTAGTAAAATGTGTGATCAAGGATACACTCTTACTTTTGACTCCCGAAAAAGTAAAATCCGAGAAAATAACTCAGGAAGATTGGTTGCAACTGAAACAAGAAGACTGAACAGCATATACATCCTAGACATGAAGAAGAGAGGGAAGACAGAAGCCACACAAAAGGATTCCAAGGAAGAAAAATTCCCAAAGACCAAAAATAAGGATGAAGTATTATTGAGTGCCACATGTTCAGGGGGAGCAGTCCCAAAGAAGAGAGTTACATTTTGTAATTAAACTCAGGGGGAGCATCCCTACCCTTTGTCATTGATGCCAAATGGGGAGAGAAATTGGGATCATAATGATAGGAGGAGAATGAGTGTTTCCATCAATGACAAAGGGGGAGATTGTTGGAAGACTAGTTGTTGGCATTGATGTCAACCCTAGTCATTGGTTTTGTACTGTAAGATTGATGAAGGTATTTAGACATGAAGGAAAATGTACATGCAGAAACAAAACCCATGGATGGATAGTATACATCATGTTGTTTTTGGTGGTAGGTGGCACGTTACGAGGATCCTCATGGTTGAGGAGAAATGAATTTTTAAATATGACAAAGTGAATTGAAGAAGTAAGTACATGTAGGCCCTGAAGATAATTAAAGAAAAGAATTACAAAATAATAAAGTGTCATGTCGGCCCTAATATTAAAAGGAAGTGACATAAATGGTATAAATACATATCATTATACATTAATTTGATACACAAGTCGAATTTCGGATAAAATCGGAAGTAAAGAAGGCCGGATTTCAAGGAAGGATGAAGTCTTTTGGTGATGTGTTCTAAGTATCAACACAAGGCATGCATTATGGCAGCAAGCTCCAAATCATGTGTGGCATAATTCCTCTCATGTTATTTAAGTTTTTTGGACTCATAACCAATTACATGTCCATTTTGAGTGAGGAATCCACTAATTCCTTCCTTGCATGCATCTGCACATGCCACAAAATTCTCATTTGGGTCAACAATCTTTAAAATAGGTGCACTAGTAAGAAATTCTTTCAACAAATTAAAGTTCTTTCCACACTCAGCTGTCCATTCAAATTTAATTCCCTTATTTTGCAAAGAAGTCATAGGATGAGAAATCTTAGAGAACCTTTCTATAAACCTCATGTAGTATCCAGCTAATCCCATAAAAGATATGATTTCTGAAACATTCATGGGTGTTGTCCATCCTCTAATAGCTTCCATCTTTTTTGGATCTACTGCTATACCTTGTTCTGAAATAATATGCCTCAAATAATGGATTCTTTCTCGGTAAAAAGAAAATTTACTAATCTTGGCATAAATTTGATGTTCCCTCAGCACTTGCAACACCAACATCAAGTGGCTTCCATGCTCTTCCTTGGAGTTGGAATAAATAAGTATGTCATCCAAGAACACAATGACAAACTTATCCAAATAATTTATGAATATGCCATTCATTAAGCACATAAAGACAGTCAGTGCATTGGTCAGTCCAAATAGCACCACTACAAACTCATAATGTCCATACCTTGTTTTGAAGGATATTTTATTGTTGTCTTCTTCCTTGATTGTTACCTGATGGTATCTGGATCTCAAGTCTATCTTTGAAAATATATTTTCTCCTCTTAGCTTATCAAAGAGGTCATCAATTATGGGTAGAGGGTATTTTTTCTTTACTATGGATTTATTCAGCTATCTAAAATCAATACACAACCTCAATTTTCCATCCTTCTCTTTTACAAAGAGTTTTGGTGCTCCCAAAGGTGAAACACATGGGCATATGTACCCTTTCTTCAACAATTCTTCTAGATGCATTTGTAATTATTTCAATTCAGGTGTACTCATTTTGTAAGGTGTTTTTGTTACTGGGGAAGCTCTTGGTACTAAGTCAATAGAGAAATATATCTCCCTCTTCAGTGGAAATCCTATTATTTATTGGAATACATCTTCAAACTCTTGCAATACTAGGAAATATCCAAATCTTGGCCCTTTTGTCTTTTCTAGCTCCTCCACATGAGTTGCATACAATTGACATCATTTCATGAAACATCTCTTTAGTTGTAAGGATGAAATCTCCCTTATGGAGATGGGCTTTGGAATTCCTTTCATTGTGATTTGTTTTCCTTCTTCATCAAGACATGTAAATGTCTTGTTATGACAATTTAGGACAGCATGGTGTTTGTCCAACAAAACCATTCCAGCTATGATATCATAAGATCCTAATGGGATGATATTCATATATGTTGAACAATTGGTTGTCATTGATGTCGACCCTTGGAGAGTGATCTTGGAGATTGATTTCAACCCTTAAAGATTGATGTCAACCCTTGGAGAAGTCCATAATCCCCAGATATGTGGACGAGATTGTTGGACAATTGGTTATCATCTGTATTATTGAGATTGATGATGATTTAGTTGGGTACATTTGATGTAGTCTACATGTAGCCCCAGAAGTGTGGTTATGGGATCCAAAGTTTATTAATGAATAATGACATGAAGGGTAGTGAAATTGCAGGTAATACTATCATGGATGGATAGTGCACACTGTTTCATTTCTGGTGATATGTAGAAGGCCATGTGGTTTGTAACGTACCCAGCCACCCACAGGCTAAGCACGCTAACTTCCAGTCCTTTTCTGGACTAATTCGACCCCTATCCTAACTTTAAATAACAAGGATGCATGAAATATTCATATGCATGGATCAATATTGATGTTAAACATAAAATAAAAGAAGCATACAACATGCACAATAATAACCAGCAAGCATGCATACTCTAAATATTGAATTCAACGATAATTAAATACATAGCAGAATAAAATCATACGCATATAAATAATACTATAACAAAGAACATTTATCTATAATAAAATAAACCATCGACTGGATGCAGACTAAGGATTTTCCACCCAACCGTATAAATTGTTGTTGCAAGTCTCAACAGTAATGCCACCCCTGAGCCAGGGCTATGAATCCACAAGTACGTTTCTAGAGTGTTACTTAGCTTACCAAATCAGTCAGCACTCAAGATCTCATGGGATTCCTGTTGGATTACTGAGAGGGGGGGTGAATCAGTAATAGTGAAATTATAATCCATTTTATCCAAGTCTTATATCAATGTAGTATTATTATCAAATAATGAGAAATAAGAAATGAACAATCACGCACATACACAGTACACTAGTGTTTTACGTGGAAACCCAAATCGGGAGAAAACCACGGAATTCTTTTTCTTATATGTCTTGAAGAATTACATTCATGGAAGCACCAACTTCCTTTTTTTTCTAGCTACAACTGGAAGGAGGCTCCAATGCCCTAGTTTCTCAGGCTACAACTTGAGGGAAGCTCCAACTCCCCAATTATCTGGCTACTACTAGAAGGAGGGTACAACCCCCTATGTTCTCCGCCTACAATCGGAAGGTGGCTACAACCACCTGTCCTTGCCCCGTCCTACCACCCTAAAGTAGAAGTAGAATGATGGAACCACTGTCAACCTGTCACAGTGAGATATATTATTGTACAATTGTATCAACCTGTACCACTGACCTGTATCCAATATGTACAACTTCCCTGTAATCAATATGTACCTAAACTAAACATGTATCCACAAAATACAACAGATACACAACATGTAGTGATGCAACCCGCATATGTACACGCCCTATCTGTTATGCATCTCGCGTATGTACACGCCCTATCTGTTGTGCAACCTGTGTATGCCTTCTCAAACTAGGGTTTCCTTTTACTTGAAAACTTATGAACCTCTGTAATTTATTTAACATAGATATGTAACCTGTCATTGTATCCAGACTGTAACTATACCATGTGCATGCATCCTCATACATAACCTCTACTCAAGGTAGGTATGTCTCTCTCTAGTCATGTTCCATATAGGTATGTGTAACCATGAACAAGTATAATGTCCCTCACATGATCTTAGTCATGAACCCCTTTATGATATTCAACTTCTCAATACATCAATAAATACAAGATCTCAAAAATGTACCATAAAAACTCTTAGCCATATGCCAAGAAATACAAGATGTGCCTCAACAAGAAGTATCAATGGTAAATATACCAGCACTGTATTTTTGTAGATCTGACTTATACAAAAGATCCCATGCAACCACTAGTCTCTCTAGGGAGAATCATCAAGTCTCCATTTCCATTCCTCATGCATACATCAAAATCCAACTATTCATAGAAATAAGACATACCTTTTGAACCAATGGATGGATCTGATGTATCTGAGCACTCTAAACCTTTCTGGGAGCTTGATATCAGAACCTAGAACCTCTGCACCTTCATCTTCTCAATTTTCATGGCTTTATCAATATGTACTCACCCTATACACAATCAGCCTACGTACGTACTCACACTATACACAGACATCCCGCGTACATACTCACACTATACACAAATAGCCCGCGTACACCTCAGAAAATAGGGTTTTCTGTGAATCCAAGAATTTTTCCGTCAACCCTTCGTGCTACCTTAGACGTTCGCCACTTCATATGTATCCACAAGTATTTACAAGAATCTTTACACAAGAAAATTGATATACATTATGTACAAGTGTGTTTTTATGAGTGAGGTTTGTCTCTTATTTATATCTTCATGTAGCCTTACACTTTCCTTATTTTAGGGCTTCTTCATTTAAAATAATTTCCTTTTGCAAATCACTTTGACTCTTGGGGGCTTCTATAAGACTCATGAGGGTTCTCCAACTTCATATGGTCATAACTCTCTAACCGTGAGGAGTTATGTGGTGTTCCACATACCACCGAAAACGGCATGACAAGCACTATCCATATAGGATATTTTCACTCAAAAATTCACTATCCTTCATCTCATTATTCCTCAAATAAGCATGGGTTATCCCACTCCACAAAGCATCTTCCCATGAGGGCTTTCACCATAAGGGGACCACTTTAGAGTTCATCCATTTTTACTTCTTATCAACCATGACAAGACAATAATGAGTCATCTTTACATCAAACAATCTTGGGTCCATTACCCAAACCTTGTGTCATGGGGCTTTCTTCAAGGAATGACATCAATGAAAACCAACCTTAATTAATAGTTCCCAACACCCACAGCAATCCAAGTACCCAACTCTCTTCTACCCAGCCTGCACAACCCAAGAGAATGGACCCTCTCCCTTCTCTACCATGCAGTCCCTCAGGCTGTCCTTCTCCTTCCAGGGCTCCAGCGTAGCTGGTCTAGAATATCCATGCTAGGACTCTCAATACTCACATTTGTGAGAAAAATTGGACACGGGCCAAAGAATCTCAGACATGCAGGACTCGATTCATGGCTGGATTACACCAGCAATCTCTACAGCCGACAATACCATGGTTTCACTTCAACAATTCATCCTCCTTTCCCAAGACAAATCCATGCATGAATAAATATGAATGAGTGAATCCGTGAGTGAGTGAAAAACAATGAGTGAAGTGAATAGCAACAAAACAAGAATGAGAATGGGAGTGAGAGAGAGAGAATGAACCCCCCCAATAGACCAGGGACGTGTTTAAGTAATTCTTGGGAATCATGAACCTCATGGCCTTCCCCCAAGAATGTTACATAATCGGTTTCCCCCATTACACAAAATGGGTAATTAAAAAATGAAATAAACACTTATTCCCTCAATCCCCCTCTCTTGTGGAATCATATCCCCCTATAACTCTAGTCCTTGTCTGTTTAGGATCCAACGATGTATTTATTATTAATAATGATCAAAACATTACATTTCTTAGGAAAGATGGCCTCTTTTAATTTTCTGGGCACTCTAGCCTCTCAACAATTAGCAAATACATTATTTAATATGGGGCTCAAACCCCAGGTTGTTACATCCCCTCCCCCTTATTTTGGAACTGTCCTTAGTGCATATACAAAACAGGAATCAAAATTCCAAAATCTATTCAAAAATTTGTGGGTACTCTGCTTGCATGGAATCTTCATACTCACAGGTAGCATCTTCAGGACCGTAGCAGGTCCACTAAACTTTTACCAACTCTATAGCTCGATTCTGACGCATTTTGACTTTTTTGTCCAATATTCGCACTGGCTGGACCTGAAAGTCTCCCTATGTCTCTACCTGAATTAGATGCCAATTAACAACATGGTTAGAATCATGTACATATTTCTTAGTAAAGAGACATGAAATACATTATGCACATTCATGGAAACAAGCAATGCAAGCATGTATGCAACTGGCCCTATTCTATCCAATATCTCAAATGGACCACAGAATCTGGTTGCTAACTTTGTATAGCTACCCAACTTCAAAGATATCTTCTTGGGATTTACTTTCAAAATCACATGCTCCCCCACTTTAAATTCTCTTATTTTCCTCTTCTTATCGACATAAATTTTTTGTCTATCCTAATATGCCTTTAACTTCTGCTTAATCTTAACCATCTAGTCTTCCATATCCTTGAGCAACTTTGGCCCAAGTACCACTCTATTTGTTGGGTTGTCCCAGCTTACTAAAGTACTTTATTTTCTACCATAAAAAGATTCAAATGGGCTCATCTTCAATTAAGCTTGATACCCATTATTATAGGCAAACTCAACCAAGTGCAAGTAAGCTTCCCACTTAGATGGATTATCCATCACATACATTCTCAAGATTTCTTCAATTACTCAATTGACCCTCTCTATCTGCCCATTTTAATGTGGATGGTATGTCGTGCTAAAGTTCATATTTGTACCAAATCCTTTAAGTAATCCCTTCCATAAATTTGAAGTAAACTTTGTGTCTATGTCTGAGACAACTGTCCTAGGTATCCCATGCAACCTATAAATCTCCCTCATGTAAATTTATATAATTTTAGTTGTTGTATGTGTTGTTTTTACAGGAACAAAATGAGCAACCTTTGTCAATTTTTCAACCACTGCCATGATTGAATCATGTTGTCTTGCTATCCTAGGAAATTTAGTTATAAAGTCAATGATTATCACTTCCGATTTTTTCTCTGGAATTGGTAATGGTTGTAGAAAACCCATTGGGTGTCTATGCTCGGCCTTCATTTTCTGACATTACATACATCTGGCGATGTAATCAGCAACATCATTTTTCATTACCGACAAAAAATAACTGGCTTCTTACTATTGTAATTGTTTTCTAGTAACCGGGATGTCCAGCATATGGAACATTATGCATTTCCTTTAATACCAAATTCTTAAGTTATCTGGAACTAGGAACACAAATTCTATTTTTATACATAAGTAATCCATATTCCTTCATCTCATACTCTTTCATTTTCTGTTGTACATATCCTTACTACAAGCTTTCCTTTACCTATAGGTAATGTTGATCTGTAACAACAACATCTAAAAATTTTCTCTTGAAATCTGACTGATGCATACTAACAGTTGTAGCATGAATGAGATGCACTCTTCTATTAAGTGCATTGGAAACTTTATTTTCTTTTCCTTTGATATGATTTATATCAAAGTCTTATTCACTTAAAAATTACAACCATCTTGTTTGCCTGGTATTCAAATTTGGTTGTTCAAAAATATACTTCAGACCACGGTGGTTTGTTCTCAATTCAAATATATTTACCATGAGATAATTCTTCCACATGTTCAATGCATGAACAATGGCAGCAAGCTCTAAGACATGTGTGACATAGTTCCTCTCATGATCCTTAAGCTTTATGGACTCATAACCAATGACATGTCCATTTTGAGTGAGGACTCCACCAATCCCTTCCTTACATGAGAGGAACTATGCCATACATGTTACTTAAGATTTATGGACTCATAACCAATGACATGTCCATTTTGAGTGAGGACTCCACCAAGCCCTTCCTTACATGCATATGTGCATACCACAAAACTTTCACTTGGGTCAGAAATATTTAACACATGTGCACTAGTAAGTAATTCCTTCAACAAATTAAAATTATCTTCACACTCAGATGTCCATTCAAATTTCATTCCTTTATTTTTCAAAGAAGTGATGGGATGAGCAATCTTATAGAAATATGCTATGAAGTTTCTGTAGTAACCAGATAAACCCATAAAAGATCTAACTTTTGAAACATTCTTGGGTGTTGGCCATCCTCTAATGGCTTCAATCTTCTCTTGATCCACTGGTATACCCTATTCTAAAATAATCTGTCCCAAGAAATGGATTTGTTCTTGGTAAAAAGAACACTTACGCAACTTAGCATACAATTGATGTTCTCTCAGTACTTGCAATACTAGTCTTAGGTGATGCTCATGCTCATGTTCAGACTTAGAATAGACAAGTATGTCATCCAGGAATACTATGACAAACTTGTCCAAATAATTTATGAATACCATTCATTAAGCACATAAAGACAGTTGGTGCATTGGTTGATCTAAATGGCACCACTACGAATTCATAATGCCCATATCTATTTCTAAAGGTTGTCTTATGGATGTCTTGTTCCTTGATTCTTACCTGATGGTATCATGATCTCAAGTCTATCTTTGAAAATGTCTTTTCACCTATTAGTTGATCAAAGAGGTCATCAATTCTGGGTAGAGAATAATTGTTCTTCAAAGTGGACTTATTTAACTGTCGGAAGTCAATACGCAGCCTCAAGGTCTCATCTTTCTTTTTTATGAAGAATCTTGGTGCTCCCCAAGGTGAAACACTTGGGTGTATGTACCCTTTATTCAACAATTCCTCCAACTACATTTGTACTTCTTGTAACTCTAGTGTTCTCATTCTGTCAGGTGTTTTTGACATCGTGGAAGATCCTAGCACTAAATCAATAGAGAAATCTATTTCCTTTTTTGGTGGCAACCCTGGTATTTCCTGGAATACATATTCAAATTCTTGTAGTACTATAAAATATTCAAGGCTTGGCCCCTTTGTCTTTTTTGTCTCCTCCACATGGGATGCATACGACTAACACCCTTTTCTGAAACATCTCTTCAGTTGTGAGGTTTAAATCTCCCTTAGAGATATGGGTCTTGGTACACCTTTCACAGTGCTCTGTTTTCCATCTCCATCAAGACATGTAAATTTATTGCTACGACAATCTAGGACAGCATGATGCTTGTCCAACCAATCCATTCCAATTAAAATATCATAAGATCCCAATGGTATGATATTCAGATCATCACTAGTATTCACACCATTAAGGCTTATGGAACAACCTATGACCATATCATGGATTCTCCTTTTGGTTCCAGTGGCCAAATGAACCAAACTTAATTTCCCAAGATTACTTTTCTCCAAATAAAATCTATCCACTATCTTAGGATCAATGTAACAATGACTTTCTCTTGAATCAATTAAAATAGAAATAGGTTGATTAATGATCTTACCTTCCACCTCGATCATGTTGGATTGGTATTATTCTTGTCGATCATCTAAGGCTACATAAATTCTTCCCATTTATTCGATTGTTGTAGCCTCATGGATGTTGTGCACGGTCTTCACTCAGTCCTTTCTATGTGGGAAATTCTTGTACATGTAATCTTCCTTGCATCCCCAACATTGGATTGGTAGTCTTCTTATTTTTCCCAAGGAGTGTTCTTTCTTGGATTCATCCTTAGCATACTGGTCTTGATGATTTTTATTAGGCTCATTTCTATTGAAAGGAGGTTTGAATCCCTTCTTCCTCTAATCATACTTCTCCTTCTTCTTATCCTTC
>ML838677.1:20563-34979 GCA_009831015.1 Picea engelmannii
CATTTTTTATTATTATCCTATAAGCTGCCTACACCTATGTCTTGCGAACATCAAGTTTTTCGTCGCATTTTTCAAATAGACGACACTTTCATTTCTTGCGACATTTACACATTTGTCTTCGTTAAGTTTTCACGACTGTAAGCATGAAAACTTCTCCTTTCGGGGTCACATTTCGATCACTATCTGAGCTGCCATGATCTTTTTATCGATATGCCTACTGCACTTACCATTTGTTTATCGTTATGTGGCTGAAAGGACTTTCAAACTATGCTCATTGGACATTTTTATATTGATTGCATAACTTGGTTTTATCGAAGACATTTAGCCTTTGGATTTGCATTTTATGACCTGCCTAATCATTGATTCTATGAAATGCATAGGGGTTATGACTTATTTTTGTTTTTATATATATGATATGATCCTTATGATAATCTTTTCATGACTTATTGGTTTGTCAACTATATAAATACCTTTTGGCACCTTGGTTGAACTTTTGATTATATGGATTAACACATTGGCGCATAATGATTTTGGTGTTGATTTATACGTCGAATGTTTTGAACACTATGGCATAGTGTTGGCGCATATCGATATACACATTTGATTTCATTGGTTGTACACATGGCTTAATGGTTGAACTATTATTATGGAGTAAACAACTATGAAATTTGGTGGTTGTACTTGGGTAATGACTATTATTCATGGCAGACTCCACCACCTTCGCATGCGCTCATTTATGCTTACCCATTTTGGCTCGATTCATTGTTTTTGGTTCGGGTAGCTCTGTTACTGTGTGTTGATGAATTTGAACCCTTCCCTTACCATGCATTCAGCTCCATGGAACCAGTCGTGCGAGCTGAACCCAATGGCAGGCAAGCCCTGTTGATGTTTGACAATGCCCGCCAAGATTTGGCAGACAGTGGATGGCTTACCTTCGTGGAATGTTTCAAGGGTTTTAACCTTTGTGTAGCTCGACAGTTTGCCATGACCTTCGATGGTTGTCAAGCCAAGGTAGGCGATGTACAGTTAGAGATTGATGAACAATTCATCAGCTTAGCCACAGGGTTATCTACCTCTGGACAGCGTTGGTTTAAGAATTGCAAGGTCGAGGAAGTTCCATGGACATTGTTGTCAATCGCGCAACATCACCTCCTGTGATAGAGGTATGCCCGTAACTATTCTCAAACAACGTTGGCATGATTTGTAAATGATAACCAAGCAGTTTGTGACCTGCAAAGGTCGATACGGACTTGTGTTCCTCCACCACCTGCATTTGCTTATGGTTTTTATGGGATACTCTCTCAATATGCCCTATTATTTGCATTGTAGCCTGTTTAAAATGTCGAAGAAGTAAAAAAGACACCAGGATGACAGTAGCCTTTTTCATTATGGGCTTGTTAAGCTTATCATTGTCTATCATTTGAGTCTGCACGGGGATAGTTGGAGCAATTTCGTTGCTCGAAATGGTTTCGAGGATCCGAACCCTATACAGGTTGACAAATCTATGGTGAGTGAGGTCAAGGTTAAAACCCCAGTACCCTATCATGTCCTACTACCTAAACCCTCGACCGACCCTCCTATCGACTTACCCCACACTGTGACTAAGAGTGTTGAGACTATTAAGCCTGTGAGAAAAAATCCCAAGGAAAACCTCACTGCAAATGTTAAAGGAAAAAAGAATGCACGTTTGATTTCACAAATGGCAAGGAACAAGCCAAAACCCCCTGTTGAGCCAAACCCTATCGTGTTGAGTGAGGACTCTGATTCGGAAGTGGAGCGTTTCTTGGCTAGCGAATACCCCTATTCGCAAGGTTTGTGTGCCGAACCCTCGTATGATTTTGTATCAAACCTACCCCCATGCCTTAAGGACGATCCTAACTACCCGGGTATTCAATTGCCTCGTGAAACCCTCGCTCATTCTCCCAAACCCTCACCTGCTCTGTCTAAACCTACACAGCCACCCTGTGACCAATGCAGTTAATGGTTAGAGCTATATTATCTTGATGTTCCGATTCTCCAGTCAAGGATTCAATCTGTGGAAGACCATATTGCACTGCTTACCAGTCAAAAGGCCAAGCTACAAGTGACAGATAAGAAACAAAAGACGACCGACTCCATCCTGTTTAAAAATGTGGAATCAGCCATGGCTGTTGTAAATTCCAAGCTGGTATAATTGAGCAGCCTCGTCGCTACACAGGTATGGAAAATTTGATATCATTTCATTTTGTAAATAATCTAGGTTTATATAATGATTTGAATTCAGTTTTAAACAGTTATGTTCACATCTTGAATGGCTCTATTATATTGCGGGCATTCTATATATAGCTTTTCTTTTAATAGAAACAAATTTTGATTATGTATACGATTTGATTATTCCCAGTGGAGAAATCAATAGATTTTGATTGGATTTGAGTGATCTTCGTTTGAATTTGATTGATTGGCTTGCCTTGTTAAGGTGAAAAAATTAATAGTTTGGTTTGTATCATGCTCAGATTTGATTTGGTTAAGATCCATGTGCTATAGTTGATAAACGGTTTGATTAAGTTTGATTGTTACGATTTTGTTTGGATCCGATTTCATTATCATTGGTATGCTATGACTAGTAAACGTTTTCGAGAAGATACTCGTTACGATGCTATGTCATGTGTTGTTCTATATTTGATTGATTCCAAGTTAAGGAGAATTACTCTATTTCTTTGATGAAAGAAATACACTCAAATACCATTCGTGCCCGAATCGGGAAATGAATTCTAATCATAACAACTGTGTGAAATTCCTTAGCTAAATCGATTCGCTTTTGTTCTAAATTGGCAAGTTCGTTTTATGAATCGATTCCAGATTCTAATTGATGCTCTGTATTTTAGATTTGCGAAATGAATTGGTCAAACTCTGTTACGATTCGTTTGATTGAAACAATTGTGATCAAAATTAATCGATCTGGTCTCTTGACTATGCAAGGATCAACGATCGAAATCTATGACAATTTCTGTTTGATTGATCATGTTACGTTTTTGGTTATGTGTCAGTTATGGTTTGAATTCGTTCACACCCTAAATCTTTTGCTATATAGTTATCATGATAATCCTGTTTGGTGCGATGATTTCGCTTATGATGAGACAAGTATAACAAACTGTTTGCGATTTGTTTTCAATTGAATCTCAAAACAATCTCATTCGATTTGTTGAGACACGATTATTATGTTGTTACATATGATTTCATATACCCAACTTGTAAAGATAACCGAAACAGAGTATTTATATCCTTGTATTCAATTAAATGATTTGAATCTTTTGCTATATTGTTACAGCTATAACGAGTGAAAAATAATTTGGTTGGATTGGATCGTATCACATACGATATGTTTTTCAATTGGATATGAAACAATCTTATTATTGTCTGATTATGACTCTGAGAACCCAATTTTGTGGTAATAGAAGAACAGAGTAGTCCTATCTCTGTGTTCGGTTGAATCATTTTGATCATGTTTAATGTTAAATGATAAAATCATTTTGATTCATTTTCAAGTGATCATTGGAAGATAATTGGATTTAATTCTTTTAAAGATTTTGAATCGATTCTGATGCTGATTATGTATCTCATTTTGACTAGCTACAGAATTAGATGATTTTGTAGCTAGTCTATAGAATTTAATTTTTATCATTTTATTGATAAAAGAGTCTTCTAACTTGTCTATTTTGGATCCTTTTCAGGTGAACTCGAATTGCATGGGATTTGATGGACAGTTTAGAGGATATTTGGATGATTTATTTTCATTTTAGTTTCCTAGTTTAGTTGATCTTGGGAATATTTTCCCAGATTATGTAAACAATTTGATACTGTCCACTGGGAGGTTTTACCCTGTGGAAAAACTTATAAATGCTTATTATTTTTGTAATAAAACCATCCTCATTCGTGGGAGAACAAGGATATGGAATTTTAATACAGACTGAGACAGAATTTGATGTTCTGCTACAGCTTTAGCTTTTCATAATATCAATATTTTGTTTCATGTTTATGTGTATCTATTTGAATTTGGTTAATGACTACTTTAGCTATCTTAGTATTTTGCAAATGATATGATTTAATCAATATAATCCATATCTGATTTCTTCCAAGTACTTAAAAAAAACATAGCAATTACTTAATTCATTTTGTGAATGACAGATTTCTCTTCTTCATGAGTTGAATTATTAAGTATAAGTTTTTGCATAACAGGTTTCCCTTATTGCAGAGATTTATAAATCATATAATTGTTATGATTTTTTATGTCTTGTTTGTCCTGTAAACAACTCAAAGAGTAGTGCAGCCTATCATTTACGAGAAGCTTCTGCATCATCCGGTGCGAGTTTCCTTCCTCCGACCAGCTTCGAAGTCATCATACACAGGACAAATTGGGATCGTTTCCAGGTTAGTTTGTCATTTGTTTGTTTAGTATATTATTAGTAGTTCAGTTTAGATATAAGTTTAATCAGATATATGTGCAGAATTAGTATATTAGATTGTTTAATTTCAGTAAGTTTTATTTCTTGGTTATAAAATTATAAAATCAAAAAAGAAATACGTTTCTCTGTCTTAGAGCAGAAAGCTAATGAGTTTTGCAGGTTTTAATTAAATCTGTGAATTGTAGATATTGTATGTTTTGTAAATAAGTTATATTTTAGATAGTAGTTAGCATAGTATTAGTTAGTAGTTTATATTTATAGATATTAGATTAGTTTAGTTTGTTTTATTTATTGTTAGTTAGTTTAGTTTGTTTTATTTAGTTTTTAGTTAGTTTAGTTTTAGTTAGATTAGTTAGTTTAGATTATTTTTCTCTTTGGTTTTCCTAGGACCTTAGATCGGCTAACGGAGCCGCTAAACCCGTCAGGGTGGTTCATTCCAAACGGCTTGGGTTATTAGACAACCCCGGACCGGTCCCACTCTTCCAGTTGACGGACGATCGATTTCTCCCATCAACAAGGTTCCATAGACAGGAATACATAGTGAGCAGGGTGAACGGGCGATGGTTTGGACAGGGTATTCGCAGGATCGAAAATCTCACAGGCTTACCCGAAAACAACAGAGTTAACCCAGGATAGGGGGAAGGCATTAATGCCCGAGTGTGCGAGGGTGGTGGAGCTAGATCACCCCATGCAAAATAGTCATTTCCCAATGTACAACCAATGACGCATATGGTGATTCAAATCACTATTGCATATGTTAAAAACAATGCCACTCGAACAATTAATGAAATATATGGTAAGTTGACCCAAAAATTTGAATAAGCATAGCGTTTGTATAGTTTCAAAACCAAAACAATGATTCGAAATCAACACCAAGGGTTCGATCATATCACATATGTGTTGTATGAAATGATTACACCAAGGGTCTAACCACAACGTCAATGTGTTTTCATGAAACCAATGTGTCAAGGAAATCGATGAAAGAATATAGAACATCAAACAACCAATGTATTAAGGACTCAATGACAGTTACTATAATATCATCACAATCTTATAAAAAAATGAAGTCATATTAACAACAAAAAGATGCCAAATGAGTAAAGGATCTTGGAGTCTTGCCATCTGTATAACCATAATTAAATTGGAAACGCAATGAACATATAGACAAGAGTGATCATAACAATCCAGTGACGATTTTAATATGACTTCGAAATCAAATTTTTCACGCTTGCAGTCATGAAAATAAGAACAAAGGCAGGTGTGCAAATGCGCAAAATAATAGTGTTATTTTATTCAAAGATTGCGATGAAAATCAAGGGTTGCAAAACACTGGCGTAGGCAGCTTATAAGGATAGGATAAAAATGTGAATTATCTGCCAACAATGGTGACACACTGGTAGAAGTAGTTATCTCTGCCAAAAGAACAAATTCAGATTAGGATAACAAGAATAATTCAAACTCAAAAACAACCAGAAAATGGTCTAAACATCATTACTAATCAAATATTCCAGCAGTATTTAAAGGATGAAAACTGATAGCAATCTTAAGACAAGCGAGGCACGATATTAAAGATAAAATCTCCAATACTATTGACAGAGCCACTGCTGCTAGCAAGCATCCATAGCCTCGACAGGGTTTCCATTTAACCCACTCTGATATCTGTATCCTGTCAAGAAGTTCCAGATTAGAATAAAGGACATTTTAAGGTCAAGAGGTTTCATATTTACGAATTTTCATATACTCGACATTGCTTCGCTGCCAGTAGGCCTATTCAGTACCCTAGAGAAGTTGTCTTGGCATCATGCATGCATTTACCCGCTGCCAGCAGACCTGTTCAGCATCCCGGCGGGTTTACAAGAACTTCCCACAGCTCTTTTTTTTTTTTTTAATATAAAGATATATAATTGAGCGGGGTGACGCTGAAAATTATGATATTTTAACATTTTTTTTTTACAGACCTCAATAGAATTTTTTAGAACTGTCCTTCATTAAGATCCAGAGGTGGTTTGTTTACAGAACTGACTTTCTAAGGCAGGGAGACATATTCTGATTCATTCCCTTAAGGAACAGGGAAATCGTAAGAAGATAATAGATGATCGCGACAAGCTTTACTCACATATCGAAATCAGTTAACTTCTTTCAAACAACAGTTTTTTCAACACAGATGTAAACTTTAGAAGTATACAATTGATGTTTATACAATGTTTCAGCAGTCATTTTAGTGAAAGAATTTTATGTTTTCCATGTCTGAATAGTTCAGCATGTAGGTATGTGTATTTCCAAACACAAAAACTGATAAGCGCAAAGAAAAAATCAAAACCAAAACAGCGAAAAGAAAAGAAAAAAGAAAGATATGTACATAGTATACAAAGGGTTGTCATCAAGCGAAATATCTTTTCAAAGCTTGGTCATTCACCGGATAAGTGTCAGGCTGTCCCTCCAGATTCTACAATCGGAAAGAGTTGGGACCCAATTTCTCAGCAATTAAGAACGGTCCAAGCCATAAGTTTTGAAATTTCGTGTGCTCTCCCTTTCCCTCATGCAGTTTGTCCCATTTCAAGACAAGGTCACCTACTTCGAAGTTCCTATCAGAGGCAGAGTTGGAATCAAACCAGCTTTTCACCACTAGCTAATGTTGATCTAACTTACGTTTAGCTTGAGCTCTTACCTCTTCTAGTTTCATTAAAGCGTTAATTTGATTTTCCAAAGGGGGACAGTCTTCTTCTTGTATTTTATGTGATAGTTGTAGTGAGGGAAGAAGAATGTGTGGTGGCATAATTTCTTCTATACCATAGATGAGAAAAAAGGGAGAGTTACCTACAGTAGTCTTTGGTGTTACCCTATCAGCCCAGATCGCGTTTAACAGTGCATTGTGCTAGTTTTTTTTATTCTCAGATACCGTTCTCTTGATGATTTTAATCAGATTCTTATTTGTTGATTCTGCCAATCCATTGCCCTAGGGGTAGTAGCTGGAAGGATACTTCAATTTAATTCCTTTTTCTAAAGCGAACTCGCTCATCTCAGGAGATGAAAAATAAGAGGCGTTATCGAATACTAAACAGTCAGGGATACCAAAATGAGTAATAATAATCGAATTTAAAAAGGCAATTACCTGATTGGTATTCACAGTTCTTAACGCGGCAGCTTCAGACCACCTGGTGAAATAATATATGGTTGTTATGATAAACTTATGTTTCTGTGAGGATGGGGGATTGATTGGACCTATAATATCAAGGCCCCACTACTGAAAAGGGGAGTCTACTGAAACAGACTGCAAAGGAAAGGCTGGTTTTTGTAACCGCCCTGATGCTTTTGGGAAAATAATACACTTGCGGCACAAGGCATGGGCGTCTCTAAAAAGTGTGGGCCAGTAATAACCATCTCTCAAAACTTTATGGACAGTGGTGTCACAACCAAAATTCCCACCAGCTTCTCCTACATGCAACTCTAACAAGACTTTTTCTGCTTCGTCTTTCTCAAGACAGCGCATCAATACGCCATCAAAATTTTGACGAAACAGAATACCATTAACCAAATGAAAGGAGGCAGAATTTAATCTCAACGCTCTTCTTTTAGTGGGATCTAAGTGACGGGGGGCTGACCCATGTTCAAGATAGAATTTTACATCGTCATACCAGGGACTGACAGAGTTTTTTGTACAGATTGCATTTTGTTTGTGCTGTCCTAGGTTTGACCTATCGTTTTCTTCTTGTTTTCCTATTGTTGAATCAGCAACTAACTTGCATAACCCTTGGCCTATCACTATCTGATCTGGGGTAATCTCTATGTCGTACTCCTATAAGGAGGTAACCCAGTTCGCCCTCACCTAGTTCTTTTTGCACTAACAGGTTCCTGACGGCTGGGTAAGGGACAATAAATTTCATCCTAGATTTCAAAAGATAAGACCGGAAGTTCTTGACTACTTTGAAAATAGCATAGGCTTGTTGATCAACCACTGGGTAATTAAGTTCCTCACCTTTGAAAGAAGAGCTCATAAAGGCAATGGGTACTTCATTGTTTTCGGTGCTCTTTTGAGTTAGAACTGCAGTGTAGGAATGGTCAGAGGAAAAAGTGTAGAGTGTGAAGTCTTGCGAAAATTCGAGGCTCATGAGAGAAGGAGCATCTATTATGGTCTTTTTTATTGCATTAAAAGCTTGACTTTCTAAGGGTCCCCAGTGATATTGTGTGTCTTTCTTAATCAGGTTTTGTAAAGGTCTGACCATTTCGAAGAAACTGGGGACGAATCTCCTGACGAAGTTTATCTGGCCTAAGAAAGACTTCATAGAATTTTTGGATGTAAGAGGGGGAAGTTTCAAGATGAATTGAGTCCTTTCGGGGTCAATAATCATCCCTTTGCTTGACACAATAAATCCTAAGAGTTTACCTTGTTTTACTGCAAAGATGGTTTTTTTTGGATTCAAGGAAATGTTGTATTGACGACATTGTTGTAGAACAACCCTTAAATGAGCTAGATGATCGGTTTTGTTTTTTGAAAATACAGTAACATCATCTAAGTAAACTACGACGGACTTATTGATTAAGCCTCGGAAATCAATGTCCATCGCTCTCTGGAAAGTGGCACCAGCATTAATCAATCCAAAGGGCATTTTTCGATAAGCGTAGGTGCCCCATGGAGTGCGGAAGGTAGTTTTAAGTTGTTCTGGAGGAGACATCAGGACTTGGTTGTACCCCAAAAAACCATCCAATAAGGATAGTCTTTCAGAACTAGATACCTATTAAAGGATCTGTTCCATGGGTGGGACAGGGTAGTTGTCTTTATCAGATGTTCTATTAAGGTTTCGGAAATCGACGCAAAGTCGAATTTCCCCACTTTTCTTCCGAACAGGGACAAGGATAGAAACCCATTGAGTGTGCCTAAATGGGAAAATTATCTTAGCATTCAGGAGTTTATTTAATTCTTTTTTTACGGTCGGTTTGAGCTTAGGGTGCATTTTCCTTAATTTTTGTTGAAAGGGAAAGGTTTGGGGTTTCATAGGAATGACGTGTTGTATGATGTTAGGGTTGAAAGTTTTAAGGTCATCATACGTCCATGCAAAAGCATATTTAAATTCTTTGAACAATTTAATAAATGCAGCTTTTTCTTGTTGAGAACACCCCACCCCTAAAATAATGTACTGCGGATTGTCATTAGTTCCTAAGTTTACTTTTTCATATGATAACGAGGAACTATTGGTTTTACAGTTGACTGATTTTTTGAATTTATCTTGAAGATCATAAAATTTCTCTAATCTAACTATAGATTTAGGGATCGAATTTACCATGTCCGATGAAGATTCAGGAGTTCTCGGATATGGTATTACCATGAAATCACGCAAATTGTCATCGTGAGTGCATTCGTCAATCACCGCGCCTTGAAAAGTTTCTTCCATATGCAGGAAGCTAATAATATGTTGATCGTCGTCGAAGACTCTCCAGTTCGTGATGTTGTCGGGAACGGATGGCCTGAACAACAGTTCGAAGGAGAATGCATTCGGGGAAAAGCCTTCTGTAGGAAAGATTTTTGAAGCTACGTTAGCTAATAGATCAGCTTCAGAATTATTCAATCTAGGAATAGAATTTATATTGAAAGCAGAAAACTTATTCATTAAATTCCATACCTCGGATTGGTAGCTTTTAAGATGCGTAGACAGATAGTGGATAGAATCTCTTACCTGTCTAACCACGATTTCGAAATCGTCGAAGACAGTCAAGTTTTGAATTTTCATATCTAAAGCTTTTCTGAGGCCCTGTAGTAAAGCCTCATATTCTGCTGTGTTATTAGTACATTCAAATTCTAGCCTACATGCAATCAAGGTTTTGTTACCTGAGGGATCAATAATAACGCAGCCTGCACCAGCTCCTTCTTTGGATTTTGACCCGTCAAAATAAAGAGACCAAATTTGACTTTTATCTGGTGCATGAGACCATCGTGAAGAAGATGCTGGCTGTACATATGCTACAATCTCGGACTGTTGTTCTGGGTTGGTGATAGCTGAAATCTTGGCCATGAAATTGCCGAAAAAAGTATCCATCCCTTGTACTTCGGGTGAATCGGTAGAAGGTGTAAATGGATCATTGGGATCGTTCAGATCTGTGACCGTGAACTTAAGGTATCATTCACGATTTACCCTGATCTTGTTGGGCTTACCGTTCTCTGGAAGCCACAGGTGAGACCAATCTGTCACAAAATAGTCGTGTAGCTGCTCCGACCAGTCCCTGCTTAAAAACAGACCATACACTTCTGGAATATCCACAACAATAATATCAATTACTTGATGAACCTTGGGGTTAGACGATAATCTTATAAGCACATTCCTTAATTCGCCTACAACTTTAACACTGGTTTGATCAAGTTGGATGATTTTTAAAGTGGATGGTTCGACTTCAGCGTTAATCTTCTGACATACAGACCATGGCATCACATTGGATGACGCTCCTGAGTCTACCATACAATTGTGCACGTTTCTATTAAATATTTCGAAAGTTAACAAAAATGGAGGTACATTTCGGCGAGTACTAAGGGTGGAAGCTTATGGATTTTTACTCGCAGTCTCTAAGGCTAATTTATCCATATTATTTACATTATTTACATTATTTACAGGAAGGCTTCCTTTATCATGAGGATCAGGATTATTCTTAGTGGAATTCTTCTGAGGAACTTTGTTCTGAACAACCTTGCTACTGCTTGAATTATCATTTTTGCTATTCTCTGCAATATTTTGTAACATTTTTTGTAGCATAAATGGAAATTTTAATAACTCATAAACAGAAATGTTAGCCCTTAACATTTTAAGATCTTCAACTAAATCATAATCTAAGTTGGGGTTTACATGACTCTGTTTAGTCTCAATTGGTTTAGATTGCTTTGGAGGAAAAGTCATAATGTTCTCAGAAGAAGGTTTGCTTGTTGTCTTACTCCTAGTATTGTAGGGATGTACTGTCTCAAAATTAGCTTGAAAGATGTTATCTGAGAAGTGTCCAAAAATGTTTGGAGAAGATTCTTCTTCTTGAACTGTCTCTTGTTCAACAACCTCCTCAAGAATCTCAGGAGGCATCAAGTTATCCTGGGCTTCTAAAATTGTTTGAAGGGCGTATTGCAGACTTTCTAGATTAAGGCCTTTGGTATTTGGATTAGGTTGGTTGGTTGGAAAAGGCTTCCTGAACGGGGGTTTGTAAGGCCCTTTTCTCGTAGAATCTTCTTCGACCGTCCTTTTCAAATCTATAACTTGATTTGACAGCTTTTGAACGACTTTAGTTAAGTTTTCTGAATCAGAGCTTTCAGGTTGTGCTTTGTTTTGAGAAGGTTTAGGGAGGATCTCGATCTTCTTTTTGGAATATGAACTAGTTTCTGTTTCGTTTCTAGTAGTGTCTTTTAGACTAAGTATGTCTTTTTCAATCTAGCTGGCCTCTTTGAAGGCCTCTAACAACGTGGCTTTCTTAGATCGTTTAACCCAAATGGCTATACTTTGATGCAAGACTTTAGTATAGTATGCTATGATAAGATTCTCGGCAGGCATGTAATCCATAGAGATTTAGTTCTTAAGTGTTAAGAATCTTTGATTAAATTCTTTAATTTTCTCTTTTGGGTTCATTTTTAAGCTAGAAAGCTCCATAACCAAGACTTCCGGGGACTTGTCGTCTCCGAACTTTTCCAGAAAGCAAGATTCAAACTTTTCCCAAGACACGATGGTATGGGGTTGTTGGGCAAAGTACCAGATAGAGGCATTTCCCTCAAAAGTATAGGGGAACAATCTACAGACTACGTCTTCATGCTCGACATTACAAAGTCTAATGGCTAACATGAACTTTTTAATGTGGTCTTCAGCGATCTGTTTAGAGTCAGGGTCAAACTTGGGAAGCCACTTCTCCGAATGTTTGGGTAAGGGATGTTGAGCCCCAGGTACAGTTACTACATCCTGGTCGAGCCAAGGTCTGGCAGGATTGTTCTGGTTGGCCATTGGTGTAGGCGGTGTGGAAGGCTGAGAAGGGGAATTGCCTTCGTCAGAAGAGTCTTCTCCAGAAGAAGAAGGGGATGATGGAGGTGGTGAGGGTGGTATTCAAGATCCTCCTGCAGCAAGAGTGAGGATTGGATTTGTAGGGTTCAAGGTAAGGTTAGTGCCTCCAAGTTGTTCTCTGATATCAGAGAAATATAACGGTTGGTCCAAGGGCTGATTTGGTTGCCTTAAACGGGCGAAGGCACTATGTGTTCTTAAGAGAGATTGGCGAACAATCTCTTGTACGTCACCACCTGTAGGATTTGGGGTTGTTGGTTCGACTGTGATCCGTAGATCGTCGTTTGATGTGGTTGTTGTTTGAGGGGGGATGTTGTCGTTCGAATGACTTCTTGTCACTATAGGTGAGCGGTTAGGTGGTGGAGGAGTCTTGTGACTGCCTCGTTCCATTAATAAATTTTAGGCCCTCCTTCTATCGCCATTTGTTGACATGTGAAAATGAATGCTCGCCAACTGGAAGAGTGGATCCGGTCCGGGGTTGTCTAAATAACCCAATCCATTTAGGATGATCCACCCCGACGGGTTTAGCAGCTCTGTTAGTCGATCTAAGTCCTAGGAAAACGAAAGAAAACTACACTAAGGAACTAATCTAAAGAAAACAAAAATTAAAGCAAACTAATAAACAAATCTGAAATAAATATATACAGTCTATTATCTATGCTATATAGCAATAATTATATAAAATTAAATTTTCAATTATCAATAGAGTTAGATCCAATTACAAATATACAATATTTACATATTACAAATTTAAATGAAAACCTACAAAAATCATTTGTAAATTGTCCAAAGACAGCGAAACTATTGTTTTTTTATTTTTATAATTTTATGAAAAAGAAATTAAATAAAAATTGTCTAAGCTAAGAAACTAAAATAATAATTCTAACTAAGAATCTAAACTATATATATCTATCTAAACTACTTAAATGACACTAATAAATTAACTATCAAATAACAAATAGCAAACTGACCTGAGGTAATGTTTCAAGTTTGTCCTGTATGCAATAGTTGATTTAGTTGTTCGGTGGGAGAAAACCCGCACTAGATTCTCCACAGGCTTCTCATAAACAGGAAGCAGCTGTGCTTTTCAAATATAAATGACAGGACAAACAAGACATAAAAAAATTACAGCAATCTTATAATTCACAAATCATCACATTTAGATAAATTTGTTTGCAAAGATTTGTACGAAATGATTCATTTAACGAAGAAGATAAACCTTTAATTCATTAAATTGAAGCAAGGTAATTGTTGTACTTTAAAATAAGAGAAATCAGATATGGATGAGACATAAACCAAATCACATCAACCTGCAATGAATTACGATAGCTAAAGTAGTCGATAATTAATTGCAAACTGATATGAAGAAAACTTGAAATAAAAGTTTGATATATTGAAAGCTAAAGTTGTTACAAGACATCAATTTTCATCCCAGTCTATATTATAAATCCATAGTCTATTTCTCCCAACCGTGATGATGATGGGTTCATTACAAAAAATAACAAGTATTTAAAGACCACAGTGTAAAACATCCCTGTGGGAATTATCAAAAACAGTTAACAAAAAATCTGGGGATAATCTCCCAAGTCTCTATTCCTAACTAAAGCTAACAACCTATAACAAAACTATATCACAAAAGTATCTCCTAAACTGCCATAGCATATCCCATTGGTCATCGAAATTCGTATGCACCTGAAAGTGGACAAGAATAGACAAGTTTAGATGATATTTTATTTGTAAAAATAACAAAAATCTAAATTTTAAGACTAGCTACAGAATCTCACGATTCTGTAGCTGGTCTAATTTGAAAACAAAATCATTTTAAATCTATCAAAACTAACAGAAATATATTCAAATCTTTAATTGCTAATTGAAAACAAAACGAAACATTTAAACCACAACTTCTATGCTAATCGATAGCAAATGAAATCTTGTTTGAATCTATTTCAATTAAAACAGACC
>ML838679.1:7459-28413 GCA_009831015.1 Picea engelmannii
GAGAGAGAGGAAGGGAGGAGAGGCGAGGAGAGGTTGGGGGGTTAGGAGAGGGGGAGCGGGGTCGGGATGGATAGAATTGATACTTTGGTTAGAGGGAGGGACGAAAGGGCGGGCGGAGTTAAGGCAGCCAAACATAAGAGGGGATTTGATTGGTAAGAAGGTGGCTTTGTTCCGGACTTTTTCTTGTTTTTGCCAATTTGTCTACCTTTGAGTTTTGATTTCTCAAGATATGGAAGAAGGTCGGGTTGATGAAGTTCTTTTTAAGCGAGTTTATAGCTGAGCATATACCTTTGAGAGGGCCTTTTGGCGAACTTGATTGTCCCCGAAGCTCCTTTATGACTATTTCGGAGTCCCCCAAAACAGTTAGAGCTTGAATGTTCCTCTCCTGAGCGAGCTTCAGTCCCATGTAGATCGCGAGGATCTTTGCTTTATTATTAGTTGTTTTTCCCAGACCCCAGGAATACTCTACTATTTTTTTTCCTCGGAATCATATATGACTCCCCTTGCACCTACCACCCTTGGGTTACCTGTTGTTGCTCCGTCGAAGAAGAGAAGGAAGGTATGTTGATGTCTTTGTCAGTGAGATAATTTGTTGTTGTCAAGGCGTAATTGCCAATCTTGTTGTTTGGGGGATTTCCTAGGAGATATAAGGGTAGCCTTTGATGGCCACCGAATGTGGGTGACCCAGTCTTCTTCACTTGGTTCCAAGATGCCTAGGGGGTCGAAACCAACTACTTTGACTATGAAAACTTCTAATATTAGGCCACAGATCTTGGAAAAAATGCTATGCATAGGGGGAAGATTCTCGCGAAAGATGGCTTGATTGCGAGCTAGCCAGAGTTCCCAACAGACAAATTTGAGGATTTGTCTCTAGAGAAGGAGATAAATGAGGTTCCAGAGTTGGGTAGTGAAATTGTAATCTAAAAAAAGGTGGGTAATGGTTTCTGAGGCTTCAAGGCAAAAGGGGCATCAGAAGGGGCCATGGATGCCCCGTTTGAGGAGGTTTTTAGCTGTTAAGATTTTGTCGTGGACCAAGAGCGAGTAGAAAGTATTGATTTTGGGTAACGAGGGATCGGACCAAATCTCTTTCCAGATTTTGGAGGGAGGGGGGTCATGAGTTTCAGAGAGAAGATGGGTATAACCATCCTTGACGGAAAAGTATTTATCCCCCCAGCTTCGGGATTCTGGGATGGAGCGATTAAGGGGGTTGCAACCGACCAAATTGTTGAAGAATACGGGGGGGAGAGGGTTGAGAAACTCTGGGGGGGGTTAGGTGACTTCCAATTTGCCCAGTCCCCACCGTTGCTCTAGAGGCAGAAATCCCAAAGCTTGGAGAAGTTGTTTGCACAACACCAATCTTTAAGTGGTTGGAGAGTCACGTGGGAGCTTAGGGGTTCACGGTTGAGGATACAGTCAGACCAGATATTTATTGTGTCTCTGTTTCCAGGGGCCCAAGAGAGTTTGGCCTGGGAGGGTGGGAATGGATCCATCTAGACATCGAAGTCTGGAGGATTGGAAGTATTTTTTTAGAAGGGATAGATTCCACCAATCTGATTTGTCCGTTGTTAAACGCCAAGCTAGCTTAGCTCCCAATGATCTGGTCATTATAGCTGGGTCCTTAATGGACATACCTCCTTTGTTGTAGGGTTGGCAGATTTGTTTCTAGTTTATGAGGTGGAATTTTTTCGTATTTGTTTTTTCACCTGCCCAGAGAAAACAACTTAGAGCTTTGGGGATTTTCTCTAGAATGCCTTTGGGAGCTAGTAGTCCTGAGCATTGAAAGATGGAGAGGGAGGAGAGGAATGATTTGGTTAAAACGGTTTTCCCAGTGGGATTGAGCCAACAGCCTCCCCAATTCTGAATTCTCGCTGATATTTTCTCAACAATTTCTAACCAAGCTGAAGAGCCATAGGAGATGAGGAAAATGGGCATTCCCAGATATTTAAAATAGTTCCATGCGGTTATGATGGGGAAGTCGAATATTCTGGCGATTTGTTCTTTTATATGCCCTGGGACGTGCCATCCATAAATTATGCATTTAGATATGTTCAGCTTGTCACTTGACGCTGTGAGAAAGGACCTGAGAATATTTGAAAACTATTGGCGATGCATAATGTGGTTGATCCTAGTAAGAGGGTGTCATATGCAAATTGAGAGTGATTTATCTTTTTAACCCCTCTCACTATGAGTAGACCAGGGAGCTTTCCTTTTCTTCGTTCCTCTTCCAACTTTCGGTTGAGAGAGTCCACTAGAAAAATATAGATAAATGGAGAGAGCGGGAAGCCTTGTCAAAGGCCTCTACTTGCCTTGAAAAAATTGGTTGGACACCCATTAAGAAGAGGAGAGAGCCAGGGCATACTGATGCAAGATTTGATCCAATTGCTAAAGTTTTATGAGAATCCATATGCTTTGAGGGTTGAGAAGAGAAAACTATGTTTGACCCGGTCAAAAGCGTTTTCCATGTCGAGCTTGACGACCATACCTGTAGTTTTAGTTTTCTTGCTAGAATGGATGGATTCTTGAACCAGAACAATGTTGTCTGTTATCTACTTGTCTTCAAGACGGGGGTGAGACGGGTTTTTGAGATTAACTTTGTAAGCAAGGGGGTGAGACAGCTCGCGATAATTTTGGTGAGGATTTTGTATGAGGAGTTGCAGAGTGGGATGGGGTAGAAGCAAGAGAAGTTGGAGGGATTGGATTCTTTCGGAATGAGGGCTAGAAAGGTAAAGTTGGTTGCTCCCCCGACTTTCTGTTTGTGCAAAGTGTAGTTTAGCATTTTTTTCAAGTCCCATTTGATGGTGTCCCAATAGGATCGATAGAATCTGATTGGAAATCCGTCAGGTCCCAGAGCTTTATCTGGATCCAAACTCCATATTGCTTTGACTATTTCTTCCTCTGTGATATCCTGAGTTAGATGGTTATTTTCTGCTTCTGAAACTAACTCAGGGATATTTACCAGCATGTCGGTAGCCTCCATGTTTGTTGCTTCCTCCATTGGTTGCTGGTATAAATTATTGAAATGGCGATAAGCCTATGCTTTAACTTGTTCGTATGAGTCGATTTACTGCCCTGTGCTAGTAGTAATCGAGGTAACTGTGTTTTTTTCCTCCGAGATTGATCTTGCTTGTGGAAGAAGGAGGTGTTTGAGTCTCCTTCTTTTATCCAAAGGCTTCTGGACTTTAGGCACCAGTGTTCTTCCTCCCTACGTAACGTGGACTAAAGATGATGTTGCACCTCTTTTTCTTGATTCATCAGAGCTTCTGTTACTGATTCAAATTCTATTTTCTGTTGGATTTGTCTGAGATGCTCTATTTTTTCTTGTTTTCCCTNCCAATCTTTGAGTGACATCTTAATGGATTTGAGCTTACTTTCCCAGACAAAATTAGGGGAGTCAGAGAAGGATGTGGTCCAAGCTTGTGTGACAAGAGAGGGAATGGTTGGGTTATCCATCCAGAGCTGATTAAAGTGGAAGGGGAGGGGGCCAAAGCTATGAGGGGAGAGGAAGGAGAGGGTAATGGGTTTGTGATCTGATCTTGAAAAAGGGAGGATTTGGGAGGAGACGACGAAAGGGGAGAGGAGGAAATTGTTGTTGATGAGGAAGCAGTCCAGGCGAGCTACAATATGTTGAAGGCCAACCTGTCTGTTGTTCCAGGCATAGTTTCCTTTGGTGGGTTTGGTGTCTTGCATGTCCCAATCTGAAATGAGATCGGTAAGGTTTTCTGAGAAGGGGTCTCTTACTTTTCTTCCTCCTTTTTTTTCTCTGGGGATGAGGTGGGTGTTGAAGTCTCCCTCGATTATACAAGAAGAGGGGTTTATGGAGTTTCGGAGATCTGAGAGAGAGGACCAGGTTTCCATTTTGTCTTTATAAGAGTTTGGCATGTAGACATTGACCACTTAAATGACGTTGTTGTTATCCTTAGTTTTTAGGACTGTTAAAATCCATTTTTGGGTTTCAAAGATTACCTTAGAGCTCCATATTTTTTCATTCCAGAGAGTTGCGATGCCGCCAGAGGCTCCCTGAGAGTTGACTATCGCTCCGCCAGTGTTGTTGAAAATTTTGTGTGTTGCTTCAAGAAGTGATGAAGAGTCCATTTTGGTTTCTTGTAGAAGAATGACCGAGGGACTAGCCATTTTTTTTAGATCTTTTAGTGCTTCAACTTTAAGCTTACTGTCGAAGCCCCTACAGTTCCAGGAGAGAAAAATCATTAAAGGGCATTGGAGGGGGCTCGACTATCGTGGACCGAGTGTTCCATTCCTCTAGTTCCTACTTTCCTTGTGGATGTGTAGATTGTGTGTTCTATAGTCTGCTGCTTTCCTTGAGCCTTTTCTTTAGCTGTTGCTTCTTCTCTAACTTCCTTATTTGTTTGTAGCCACGATTTTCTTGGCTTTTCCAGTGGGATCTCTCCTTCTTATTTTTCTTGATTATATTGCGTATGCAGGTTTGAGGCTGAATTTTCCTGCTATGTGGATACTTGTACTTCTTCCATGGAGGAATCATCTGTGTCTGACTCATCGATGATGTTGATTAGGGGTGGATCAGGGGGACAGGAAGAGTTCAGGACTAAAGGAGGTTTTTTGTTTGAGGAGGTTTCTCCTAACGGATCAATGGGGTTACGGCTGAGGGGAGGGTTTGGGGGCGAAGAGAGAGCCTTTTTGGGCAGGGATTTCGGGGCATGGTTTTGACATGAGGGTTTTGCAGTGGGCGGAGGGCCTGAGGGTTCTGGATGAGATTCGCTATTTTTTCTGCTAAAGTTGTTTTTGCGAACCTGTTGCCATCCGTCTTTTTGTAGGGGTGCTTCAACTTCTAAGGGTTGCTTATTACTGAGGCAATTATTTGAAAAGTGGTCGTATTCATGACAAGATTTACATTTGAACGGAAGCTTTTCATAGTCTATTTTTTTTATGTGAATCCAGTCGTCCAGCTTTAGCTTGCTTGCTTCTGGGAGCCCTTTTTCTAGGTTTACTTCTACGCATATCCTAGCACAGGAGTAAAGGCTGGATCTGGGCTCTTCCCTATCAATATATTTCCCTGGGGAGTCTCATATGGTTTTTAGGACTTCATCACCCCAACAGTGAAAAGGCAAGTGTGGAAGCCTTACCCATACTGGAACAACTGAAGGTATGTTGTTTTCTGGGTCAAAATCAGGCGCCCATTTGTTTATATATAACCCTCTTGGTCCAAATAAATATGGGCCATTTCTGAAGATGAGATCTTTGTTTGATTTAAGCTTGAAATAAAAAATATAGAATCCCTTATCGCAGAAGAAATGATTCATACGTCTTTGAACCAGGGGGTGACAGTTCCGCTCAATCCAAAGATCTATTTTTCGAGGTGAGAGCCAAAGGCCCATGCACTGACCAACCAGTGCTCGAGAGGCGAAGGAAAGAGATTTTCTTCTCGCAATGGTGCTGGGGATTGAGACTTCCCGGATCTGCTCCAATTTTTTTACAAACTGAGAGGTGTGGGGTCGTGTCGGAGGAGGGCAAAGTGAACCCACGACGGCAAAGTGAACCCACGACGGCCTTGAAGGCAACGACTTCGTCTTGGAAGTTCAGAAGGGGATCCAGATCCGGATCCGCAGAGGCCATGGGGGGTCGAGAGGCCCGAGGGTGGTTGGGAGGATCGGGAGGGTCGAGGGACGACGACCAAGGAAGGCCTAGGGTTTTTCGAAATTTTAGTGTTACTAACCCAAAAGTTTGTGAGAGTGAATGCTCTATGGTGTTCAAAATTTTTATCACTAACATTTAATGTAATGTTGTGGGGTGTTTAGATAAGTCATAGTTTAAATGTTCTACAGTTTTTTTGGGGGGTATTTTTTCTACTTAATTTTTCTTGAAATCTGGCGAGAAAGTGTTGGATCTGCAGATTTGTTTGTATTCGATACTTAAAAAATATCATAACAATATTTTAACTCTAATAATGTTAACCAATGATAAACTTGTGTTCTTTAAGTGATATCATTTACATCAACTTGGATGGTTGTGAGGAATGATTGATATCCTCCCCACAGAAGGTTCAATTCCCATAATGAATGACATGAATAAAACTCATAATGAGTATGATGTAATGGCTTTGAGCCTATATATATTGGAAAGTTGTCTTTGATTCAAAAATAACCTTTTAAAATCTTTTACATCTATAAAAATCAAAACTTAAAAAAAATGGAGTAAAATTAATTTAATTAGTATAGGTAAGTTATAAATTTGACATGTATCCTTATTATTTTCTTTTAAAAATTATCCTTTTTTATAATGTTTTATATTTATTTTTCCTCATTTTATAAAATATATAAATGATGTTAGTTATTTATTTTTTCATCTCATTTAAATATTAAGTATTATATGTATTTTTTTAAATTTTGTAGTAATTACAATAATTACATTGCACTAAAGATAATGTGAAATATATCATCCTAAATGAGATGATAGCTCTAGCCAGGTTTTGACACTATTGTCTGGTGTAAATTTTCAACTCATCCTGTTATCTCGTGTAAATTTTCAACTCATCCTTAAATTTTCAATTCATCATATATCAATTTGATATTTAATTTCACTATAACTTTAAAATTAAATTCTTATTATTATTTATAATAATTTAAAATTAATTAAATTTAATAACTCTATTAAATATTTTTATAATAATAATATTTTTATACTTACAAATATTTAAATTTACATTTAATAAAATATAACTATGTTAGAGTGACAACAAAATAATTATTCACTTTGAAAGACGAGACGTTGAATCTCATCGTCACCACTTGAATTTACACTCAAGAAGTATGAAGACGAGACCTTGAATCACATCGTTACTATTTGAATTTACATTCAAGAGGTATGGAAGAATATAGGGAAAATTGAGATCATTCTTGCAAACGGGGGACCAAAATTCTATAAATGAGGTAATATTGGAATGGAATTATTTAGAGGATCTCTCTTCATTATAATTTATCATGCTCTACTTCATTAGTTATTTAGAAGATTTGGATTAGTTATTTAGAAGATTTGGATGATGAGAAATTTAATTTAAATTAAAGATTTTTATTTTTATAACAAAAAATTATATAATTGATATACAAAATATTAAAATATATAGAAAATTATAGAAAAGAAATGTATATAATTAATATGTAATATATAGAAAATTATAAGAAAAAAATGTAAAATCCAAAATAAAATAAAAAAAAATCACATTTGTGAACAATCTTTCCTTTTTAAAAATTTACATGTTGGTTACCAACCCTCCACTTTTAGAGAAACAATTAGAATATATTGGATTGTCACAAGAGGAATCATTGGGAAGAATGATGACATTATAATACCATAATTTTTGTGAGGATTGAGACAAGAATCCAACATCATCATTGAAGGAGTTGTTGTGTCTCAAAGGCGGAACCTTACATTTAAGATAATGAACATTAGAAATTTAAATATATTAATTTAAATCTTTTTTGGGAAAAAAAAAACTCAAAAAATGTAAGTTTTTAAAAATGATTAAAATATGTAAAGGATTAAGTAAGTGTTTTTTTTTCGTAAAGTTTCACCACTTTTGTCAAGATCCAAATAAATAAGTTGATTCAAAAGAGAACAATGGAGATAACCTAGCATAGGGTGGTTTTCTAACAAAATCAAACACAAAGGAAATCAATACAAGCTATTTTTAGATACCTTGAACAAGCATAGCCTAGGGTGACTTCCTAGTAAAATCAAACACAAAGGAAATCAATACAAGCTCTTTTTAGATACCTTGAACAAGAACTTTAAGTCATGATTAATGCAACCTATGCAGCCACACTCTTCATGCAACAATTTCTATAGAAGCTCAATTTTTAAGTCCTTTTTGTTAGAGTGTTGCATGAGATTGGAGGGATCTATTAAACCTTGACTTCGTTAAAAGAAGAAGGATCTTTTAAGTGCCTTTTTGGGAAATTATGAAGGTATTTGGATTTTAATGTGACAGAAGGGAAACTTTTGTAATGTTTTTTTTTTGTAAGTATTCTATAAATTACCTGTCATGAGAAGCCATTACAGAATTCCAAGTGTTTCTTGGAGCTAGAGTCGTCATGAATGGAAACCAACTCTGCTCTGGCTTAGTGTTTTGAACAACATTCCTCACAGGGCCAAAAGAAAATACTACAGTCTAAAACTATGACAATTATTACACCAGTGGACATTGATGTATATCAAAACTAGAAAGATAAACGAACTTCCAAAAAACCAACTAAGAATCAAAATTATGAACCTGGCATGCATTGCAAAAGTCATCAAGTCTCCCGAAGGGGGAGGAGACTAGGTCTTTGCGCTCATGTTTCTTCCATGGATTTAAAGTCTTCAAGGTTGTTTCGCATATCCGCAAACATAGAGAGTAGTTGGTCCATGAGCTCGAGGAAAAAATTTAGGTCAAAGATCTCACTATGAAACTCGGAGATTAATTGTTGAAGGATACCCAATTTTGAATGAATTCACTGAGTGTCCTCACCTGTGAAGGAGATTCAATGTACATAAAAGAAGGTTCTTTGGTCATATATGGACTTCCTAAGAGACTTGGCTTGCAGAGGACTGACTAGAGGCGACGAACCCATATTAAACCCCAACATATTGCCATGGTGGTCAAACCACTCAATGTTTCATCCCCAACCAGTGGAAGTGCATCCATTTTCTTGCTGACGATGAGACGTCGAACTGGGAAGAGAGTTCTTAGAGTGTTTCCTTGTATTGTTAGAGCTGCCACTACCCACACCAGAAGAAATTCACCCGATAGAAATGTGGTTCCCCCTAACGCGCTTTGAGCGCCCTCTCTAGCGCGACATGTTGAGCCTGGGTGCATTTACCCACCGGTCGCAATTGATATTGAACTAGTTCCCACTCTTTCCATGATCCAGGTGGATATTGGTGGCCACCCACCTATTCCATGGGCTCGAAAAACAGTTTTCCATCTTGGCAATTTTTCGGTAGTTTTTCGGGTTCCAAACTTTCAGGGTTGTTTTGAGGTCGTAAATGGCATTTTTGGGGGATTTGGGGATCAGGTGATTGCCAAAGGCATTGAACTAGGCCAATCAAAAAAAATTCTTCTCGGTTAGACCTTTCCAACGATGTATCGAGCGCCCCAAACAAAGATCGTATGCAAAAGTTACGCCCCTGGGAAGTTGATGTATCAACTACCCCCATCGGGGCCCACAAACCTTTTGGATTTTCATCTTTCGGGGTTAGGGTTTTGGATTATACTTATGTTAAAAATGCCTTTGGAGCCTCATTGTAGCAAACATCTTCTTGTGAATGCGAGTAGCCGTCACATCTCTTCTCAGAGATAAGTTGCCACCATTCTAACGAGTCTTTCACTCTGTATTTTTACAGTCTCTGTACATTTCTTTCATTAATAGAAATCATGTATTTCTTTGTTTATGACAATATTTATGTGTATTTCATTATAATATCTTTTCTTTCATTTCATTCTAAAAAATAATCCAGATCAGTGGTATCAGAGTAGGATGCTCTTAATCGTTTTTTAGTGCATGTCCTTGATGAGGTATGAGTATAGCAATTTGGGTCTCGAGCTTGTCTCTCTTGAGGAAAATCGCTCTCACACGACCAAGAAACCCTCCATGGTGGAAGAGAAGAAAAACAATAGAGAAGATGATTCTATTAATATGCTTCTTGAGCAAGCTCCCACGCGACAGAGGGAGGAAATGGTGGAGAATTTTTCCCACATCCTTCAACGCCTACCGATAGTAGAAGGCACATATTCATCAAGCGGCCACTTTGGAGGCACCTCGCCTTTCAAGGTACAATTCAATTTTGATATTCCTATATTTGAAGGTCGGATAGATGTGGATACCCTAGACAAATGGTTAAATATGTTAGAAGGTTATTTCTATGTTCACAATTTTATCGACAGAGAAAAGATCACCTTCACACTCCTTAAAGCTCTCCCCCATGTCAAGCATTGGTGGGAAACCTACTGGGAGAAAAGTTCCACAGAGGAGTCTGGAATATATGGGGCCGAGCCCACTTGGGATTTTTTTGTGGATGCAGTCAAGGAACAATATTACCCTGTTGACAACTATGAAAACCAGTACATGAGATGGACCACATTGCGGCAAGAGAGGGGCCAAGCAGTGTCGAAGTTCACCAATACCTTCCATACCTTGCGCACCAAGCTGGGTATCAAAGACTCCGAGCGACATTTGAATTTGAAATACTGCGGAGCTCTACACAGATACATCCAAACTAAAATGAATTTTTTGGATATCTCATCACTCGGTGTTGCATATTGATATGTTGTTAAAATCAAGCAAAAAATTAGGCACCAGAACAAACGAGAGTTTGGATCTGCAAATCCGCAACAACCAAAGTATGAGAAAGATGGCTCTAACAAAAAACTTCCTGAAAACTAGTCTAAGCCATAGGAAAAGAAAGGTCACGGGAATACGAAGAAGGAGACTAGAAAATTGTGCAATTTCCACAAAATCCCCTGGCACTACACCGATGAATGTCGCTAAAAAAAATCATTGGTAGCCGAGATCAAAGACAAGGATTCGAACCCTGATTCAAAATCTAATTCAAAAATTACTGACGAAAGACAGATCATTGACGCAAACCCCACTACTATTGTCGCAACCACAACAATTCAACCAGAAGAACCAACAGATCCTGAAGAGGGGGAGCACATTTTTCATTCACAGATGTGGGTGAAGGGGACCCCACTGCATTTTATTGTTGATAGCAGAAGCCAGAAGAACCTCATCTCAGCAGAGGTTTTCAAACAATTTGGATTGTCGACAACACCACACCCGCAACCATACAACATTGGGTGGCTTCACCAGGGATGAGATCTTCATGTCAGCCAACAGTGTTGATTGTCATATGACATCCATCCCTTCAAGGATGAGGTATTATGTGACATTTTCCCATTGGATGTCTGTGATGTTGTCTTGGGCCAACCATATATGTGGAAGTGCCATGTTGTTTATGAATATCGACCCCGTAGTGTCATTGTTACTTTGGGGGGTCATCTCTACAGAATACCAGAGGTAGTTCCAACTACTGTCCCACATAAAAAATGTCACAAGGTAGTATCTCATACTACAAAATTCAACTTCTTCACAATCTGTTCAAAAGGTGAACATAAGGATACTGCAACCACTACAGCCTCGACCCAAGCACCTTCTATCCAATAGAAGCGGGTCAACAATACTGCAACAAAGTGCAAAGACTCCTTCTGCACACATTCATCTCATGTAGCCTGACTGGTTGAATGGATTCAACCCCGCCAACAACAGGTTCATGACAACCTTCCACAAACCGAGTAGCGTGACTTCTCCAGTAAGGAAAGAAAATCACCAAGATTCAGATTCAGAAAACGCTTGCCCCTCTCCCCCGGGAACTCAATGCAATGGAGACCATTTATTCCTAAGGAGGGAGGATTGATCTAGGTGGATATCGGTGGCCACCCACCTATTCCACGGGCTCGAAAAACAGTTTTTCATCTTGTCAATTTTTCGACAGTTTTTCAGGTTCCAAACTTTCGGGGTCGTTTTGAGGCCCTAAACAATGTTTTTTGGGGATTTGGGGCCCAGGTGACTGTCAAAGGCACTAACCTAGGCCAGTCAAAAATCATTCTTCTCGGTTATACCTTTCCAAAGGTGTATCGAGCACCCCAAACGAAGATCGTATGAAAAATTTATGCCCCTGGGAAGTTGACGTACCAACTACCCCCATCGGAGCCCGCAAACCTTTTGGCTTTTCATCTTCTGGGGTTAGGGTTTTGGATTATACTTATGTTAAAAAGGCCTTTGGAGCCTTATTTTAACAATCATCTTCTTGTGAATGCGAGTAGCCTTCACATCTCTTCTCAGAGATAAGTTGCCACAATTCTAGCAAGTCTTTCACTCTATATTTTTACAGTCTCTGTACATTTCTTTCATTAATAGAAATTATGTATTACTGTATTTCTCTATTTCTGGCAATATTTATGTGTATTTCATTGTAATATCTCTACTTTCATTTCATTCTCAAAAATAATCTGGATCATGCCACTTGAGAGAGAATGTTGAGTTTGAATGTAGGTTGTTGAATATGTCACCCACATGACCCAATGCTCCATTATATTTGTTTCTCTCGTCGTCATCATGGTCGTTAATTCCACTTTGATGACCAAGTACGTGGAGTAATAAACTACAACCTCCTTCATGTTTTCCCTCACCATGTTGTGAAAAACCAAGCACCTCGAGGACCTGGCTCGATTAATGATCCAAACTGGCAGCGCGTGTCTCCCTTTACCTTCACACCTGGCTCGAGGATCATGAGGCTAGGTGTCGCTCTTGTCCAAGGCCATCTCATGTTGCATTGATGTTGGATAACACCCCATTTGGGGGAGGGAACTTTTGATATGTTAAAATATATATTTTCTTGTATTTTTATTAAATGTGCCTTAATAACATGTTGCCTAGCAAAATGATGCTAACATTTACCATTAAAAAAGGTTGTGGGTTCAAGCCTTAGTAGTATTTTCCTTGGAGACCAAACCCTCGACATAAAGTGAATTGCATTAGGGTTGTAGGGATATTAGGCTTCAGGTGGATTCTAAGAATTCTATAGGATTAGGACACTGATTGCTCACTAAAGTAAGAATGGATAAAGTATTTCAGGTTTTCTAGATTTTTGGGAAGATTCTAAGACTCCTTTGAGATTGGGCATCCACTACTTGCCAAAAGTAAAATAATAGATATTTTAGGTTCATAGGGTGAATGTATGCCATATCCATATGAACCTTTAGTAACACGTTGAGATCCATGGATGACTAACAAGTGTCCAAACAAATTAGTATCCATGTTAGCAATAGGATGCCTCCACGTCAACACTAGGTTGGTTGATCCAAAAAGGATCCAGACAAGACTAAGGATAACTCAGAATTCGTAGAAGCACCTCAGGAAGCTCAGAACGGCCTCAACAGACTGAGAAAGGGAAAACATTCAAAGTCCCTAAAACTTAGCAAAATGGGCATCATCACGAAGAGTGCATCACAAGATTCCCAACGGTGTAAACGGTTCATCCAACGAAGTTATGGATCAAAAGATATGGCCAGTCAAAGTTTGGTCAAACAATTCATGTCAACTAGGGGACACATCAACATTTGTATTACTGGTTTTATCATGATGTCAACAACTGACTAGACAGAGTGACGTTAGCAAGAGGTAGTGTTGATGTCAGAATGCCATGTGGCAGCCCCACAGGTTGCCACATGTTAGGCAGATTTGGTGTTTTCAGGGCACCAAGTGGACCAATGGAAAGATGCCACATGGAACCACCAGGGGTCGTCACGTGTCTCAACAACAGACCGACACGTGGCTCAAACAACATATCGACATGTGGTGGGTGACGTTAACGCCACATGGGTAGTTGACTGTATCGAGCAGCCAATCAGAGGGTGCCACATGGATCAATTGAAAGGAGCCACGTGGCACCCATAGTTTTCCCAATGAGGGTTGGGTTTCGAACGGTTTTAAAAAAAATGGTCGGCCGTCGGACCAGTCGATGCCGGAACCGGCGATTGTACTGGCCGACGACTGGAAAAGTTATAAGGAATATATATATATATATATATATATATATATATAANCAGTCGATGCCGGAATCGGCGACTAGACTGGCCGACGACTGGAAAAGTTATAAGGAATATATATATATATATATATATATATATGGTACGAGCACCGGAGGACAGAGATGGGCCGATTGGTCGGTGCCGGAACCGACGGCTGGTCCAGCGGTCCCCCCACCTTTTCAAACACTATTCAAACCAACATACCAAAAGGGGAGTCTGAAGGATTCAAACCCCAGACCTCCAGGAACCAACACCTTAATTCGACCTCCACCCACCAGTTGGCCTAACGTCCATGTTGTTTCATCTGTCGATGTTTATTTATTTAAACCAACTTTTTTCAGTGTCGGGAGGAGAGGGCACTCAATGGTACGACCGATAATGGTTTACGAGGCAAGGACAGAGGATTAATTGCAGGTTGCAGGCACGAAATCCGAGACAAGATTTATCATGGGCTTGGAAGTGCCAGATTCATATTGAGGCGTGGAGACAGTCATTTTTGGGTAATTCAACACCACAAATTCAATAGTGTTGTCCGTTTTCTGATATGAGAAAAAATTCTACAGCTTAATTCTAGAATGAGGTATACTTATGTATTTTGCCAAATTATTTTGTTGAGTTAATAAAAAGGCCTACCTATTTGAGAGCAGGACCTAGAGACGTAGTCCATTAGGGATGAACTTCGTTATTGAGTTCTTTGTGTTCAAATTTGATGCTTATGTATATTCATTTTGAGTTTTTCCTTCTTTATGGTGCACTTCAATTTATGCTCATTTAATACAATTCTTTAATAAGTCACATTGATGGAAAGATCCTGGATCATGTTGGTCTTGGAGAAGTCATATTTGACTTGAATTATTGAGTGTGAATGCTTACTAGGGACAAGCATAAACAGGGTAAAGGAACACTTAATACTTTCAATGCAGAAATTGGTTGTGCACCCCGAAGGAAGAAAAGGCCGAAGAGGACAAGCATGATGAACATGAGAAAAACTTCCATATGGTCTTCTATCGCATGTCAGAAATGGTCGAGCGAATGTATGGAGACTACGAGAAGAGGATGAACAAGAAAGGGAAGAAAAAGGAAGTACAAGTAGATTATAATGCTTCAATGAATCAAGAGGCTAGAGGAGACCCTCCCGAGTGTCCATCTTCACCATCGAGTTCTAGCTCTTCTTCCTCTGATCATTCTTATCATTCTCATCATTCTAGCCATAAAGCTTCTTTTAAGAAACCATTATTAAAGCTTGATGTAAAATTTTCTTTACCTATGTTTAATGGAGATGATAATCCTGAAAAGATAGATAATTGGATTCGACAGGTTGAATTATATTGATGTTTTCAACAGATTGATGAAGAGGAAGTTAACGTGAAATTTTCCTCTCTTCGGTTGGAAGGCACTGCTCTTGTATGGTGAGAGAGTGTTGGGTATGTGTTATATTCTTTGCATGTGTGTGTGTGTGGGTGCGTTAGATACGACAACTGCGTCTGACGATCCCTTCACCTAGAGCTCTGTCGTGTGCATCGGGCGCTTTCCTAGGGGGGTCCCAGGGGGGGCAAGTATGCCCCCCCCCTGGTTACGCGCAGCGTTCGGGGCAGCACCCCGAATTATTTTTTTTGGGCGGTTTTTTCTATTTTTAGCGGATTTTGCTATTTTTAGCTGATTTGTAAATTAATCTCGGATTAAGGGATTAGGGTTTTGGTATCTACGAAATACCTAAAAACATTGTATATATTGTATGGCAAATGGTGAAATTCGATATAATGAAAATAAGAAAGGTTTTCCCAGTTGAGGGTTTCCGGTAAAAATCTCTGTGTACTCTGTGTATGAGCCATTGATTAATTTCTGTATTGCTTAAGAATCTATATGCATTGCTTTACTTCACAGGTTTAAAACTTACAGAGAGAAAACTTCAGGACAAAAGTAAGTGTGGTAATCTTCTTTCCTCATGGTTAGAATTTAAATCAACAATAAGGAAGCAATTCTATCCATTGGGTTATTTACATAAAGCAATGATGGAATGGAAAACTTTAAGACAAAGTAAAGGTCAAATTGTACAAAGTTTCACAGAAGAATTTAGGAAGAAATATCTTGCATTAAACATTCCTTTAGATTCTTATGAAACTTTAATGAAGTATATTGGCATACTTCACAGTTATATTTGTCATACTTTACTATTGTTTAACCCCACCAATGTTGACGAAGTTTGTGTGCAAGCCACTCACCTTGAGAACAGGGGAAAGCATGTTCAAGAATATCCCGCAAAGAAACCTTCAAATCTCCCACATAAAAAGTTTAAAAAGTTTTAGAGGAAGGACAAAAAGACCGCCACTGTAAAGAGGGAAGAAGGAAAGCCATCTTGCACTCATTGCAAGAAGAATGGTCATGATGATGAACACTGTTGGAAATTACATCCAGAGAAAAGACCGAAACAGTTAGGTGGAAAGGGGAAGACAAAGACCGTTGCTACAGTGCAACACGATCTTGGTTCTGATTTAGAAGATGAAGAAAAGATCACAATGGTTGGAGTACAAGGTAAATATTCCCTTCATGCTAGTTCAAATTCCAATAATGAATCTCAAGATGATGAAAGAAAGAGGAATGAATTGCTTCACATAAGAGTTGTATCTAAGCACACTAAGATAGATACATTATTTGATCTGGGTTCCCAATTAAACTTGATATCTGAAGCACTTGTCAAAACGATGGGTCTTCAAACTAAACCACATCCAAAGCCTTATCCTCTTGGTTGGGTATGTGATAAAGAAAAACTTAATGTCACCAAACAGTGTAGGGTCAGATTTGATATTGCTTCAAAGTTGATTGATGAAGTGGATTTGGATGTTGTATCACTTGATATATGTGGCATAGTGCTAGGGAGTCCTTATCTTTATGATAGGAAAGCAGTCTTCTTTCTTCATGAGAAAAAATATCACCTTACTAAAGGGGGAGTGGAATATATTTTTAGAGCCCACAACAGGAGGGAAAACACCACACTTGTTAGTGCAGAACAAATGAAGAGACTCATAAACACTAATAAGATATCTGTACTCATGGTCTTAAGGGAAAAGGATGTCAGAACATCCGACGCCTTCCAAGGATGTGATCCTTCTCATAAGAAAGAATTAATTGATATTGTTTCTAAGTATGATGATATTTTCAGGAACCAAATGGATTACCTCCTAAGAGGGATCTAACATGAAATACATCTTCAACAAGATTCTCCTCTTCCTAATGTGGGCATGTACATGATATCAGTTTTAGAGATACATAGATCAAAAAGCAGGTACAAGGCTTATTGGATCAAGGTGTCATTAGGCCCAATTCATATCCTTGTGATTCTCCAGTCGTGATGGTGCCAAAGAAGGATGGCACATGGAGAATGTGTGTCTATTATCGAGCCTTAAACAAAATCATGGGGAAAAATCGATACTCTCTTCCTCGTATAGATGTTTTACTTGATCATTTAAAGAATGTTGTTTATTTCACTAAGTTGGATTTGCGCAGTGGATACCATCAGATTAGGGTTGCAAAACATTATGCATGGAAAATTTCCTTTAAAAACAAACATGGATTGTTTGAGTGGTTAATTATGTCGTTTGGGCTTTGTAATGCTCCAACAATTTTCATGCGGGTGATGAATGATGTATTTAGGCCATTTCTAGATGATTTTGTAATTGTATACTTAGACGACATTCTTATATTTAGTGGGACTTGGGATGAACATGTAAGGCATGTAAAGCAAGAATTAGATACTTTGCAAAGGGAAAAGTTGTATGTAAAATTGTCCAAATGTGAATTTGGCAAGACTGCACTTGTGTACTTAGGTCATATTGTAGGAGGAGGACAATCAAAAATTGATCCTTCCAAAATTGATGTAATTGTAAATTGGCTTGAGCCCAAAAGTGTAACCGAAGTACGAAGCTTCTTAGGTGCAGTCCAGTACTGGAGGAGATTCATTTCAAACATCTCATTTATTACAGCTCCTTTGCATGCCTTAACCAGTGTGAAGAAAACTTTTCAGTGGGGATGAAAACAACAAAAGGCCTTTGACAATTTGAAGGAAAAGATCAGTACCACACCAGTATTATCACTACCGAATCTTCAACAGCCTTTCGAGATTGAAATAGATGCCAGTGGATATGCCATGGTTGTAGTATTGATGCAATATCGTAAGCCTATCTATTACCACTCTGAAAATTTTAACCAAGATGTTGTTAACTATCCGACATATGATAAAGAGTTGTATGCATTAGCTCAAAGTGTAAAGAAATGGAAGCACTACTTGTTAGGGAAGGAAACAATCATACATACATATCACCAACCCTTACAGTATCTCCAAGCACAAACCAAGCTGCAACAATCTTGGCATTACAGATGGATGGGTTTTCTTCAACAGTTTCATTTGGTGATCAAATACAAAAAGGGTGCAAGTAATAAGGTATTTGATATGATTTATAGACCTCCTATTGTTGCTTCTATTATTTTGAAGAATGCTTATTTATCTCATGATAGCTATGTGGAACAATATGTTGTTGATGAAGATTTTAAAGAGGTATTTGAGAAGCTAACCCATGGTAAACAAGTAGAGAACTATTGTTTGTAGGGAAAACTACTCTACCATATTGGAAAGATTTGTATTCCTACAAGTGAACGAGTCCATGTAATACGAGAAGCTCACACTTCTCTTGTGTCTGGGCATTTTGGGCTAGGAAAAACTATGGCTCATCTGCAAAGGTTTTGTATAGGGGTGTGTGATGTGTTCTACTTGTAAGCCCACTAATAGAAAGTTGGGTATATACTCACCACTTCTTGTTCCATCCCATCCATGGGAGAGTATCTCCATGTATTTTGTAGGGTGTTTACCAATGTCAAAAAGGGGTCATGACTATTTGTATGTTGTAGTGGATAGGTTCAACAAGATGTGTATCTTGATTCCATGTAAAAAGCAGGTCACTATTGAGAAGACTGCTAATCTCTTATTTCAATATGTTTTGGTTCACTTTGGGTTACCCACATCCATTGTCTTGGATAGAGATACTCGATTCCTTGGAGATTTTTGAATAAACTTGTGGAGAATGATGGACACCAAGTTGAAGAGGAGCACTTCTTTCCATCCACAGGCCAACAAATAGACATAGGTTGTTAACCGAACAACGGTACTTTTGCTTTGAGACTACTGCAACAAACATCCCAAGTTATGGGTTGACCAGATACCCTATGTACAACATGCTTACAATCGAGCCTTACATTCCTCCACTCAGTGTTCACCATTCGAGACATGTTTTGGATATTTACCTAAGGTCCCTTTGGACTTGATGTATGGGAGATATGTCGATTCAAATGAAGAACAAAATGAAGTCAGGGCCCACAAGTTCATTCAAAGGATCCAATAGGTACACCAAGCAGACAGGGAATAGTTGGAGAAAAGTCAAGAACAATATAAAGCTCAACATGAAAAACAAAGGGTTGATCATTAGTTCCAGGTTGGATACCATGTATGGATTCACGTCAGTAAGGAAATATTGAAGGGTGAAGGCAAGAAACTCAAGCCCATTCGATATTGACCCTTCACTATTTTGGATAAAAGAGGTAACAATGCTTTTTGTTTAGATATTCCACCATATATGAAGATTTACTCAGTTGTAAATATGGAAAACTTGAAACTTTTTGAGCCTCCCATGATCATGTATGGCTTCACATCAGCAAGGAAAGATTGAAGGGTGAAGGAAAGAAACTCAAGCCCATCCGATATGGACCCTTCACTATTTTGGAGAAAAGAGGTACCGATGATTTTCATTTAGATATTCCACCATATATGCTACTAGTATTAATGCATACACATTTATAAAGTGCATGAATGTTTATCTTTAATTATTATTTGGCAAACTTCACAGTACTTTGCATGGTGTTTCAAAAGGCATTAAGGGTATTTTAAAAGGAACGTCTTCACATTTTGAATAACATGTACATTTTCATGCGAGAGAATCTTCCCAAATTCCCAGTTGCCAATTTTTTAACCATCAACTTCATGTAGGACCCCTTTTGTTTTTTCCATAAACCACTTCATGATGTTTTCATAAGTTAAAATTGACTATTGCAAGGTAACAAAACAAACGTGTCAACATGATTTTTCGAGAAAGAACACCAATATCATATGGTCTGGAACATGTTTTTATGGCTCATGAACCATGCATATTATCCCAAACTACCCTACATGCCCTCTAAATGCCTCTAAAGGGAAGATTTGGTGAATGAGTATAATAATAGGGATGTTATAATGTTTTTCACCCCATAAAAGGGTATTAGGGACCCTAGACACGACATGAGGAGGAACACCAATATAGGGCCTAAAATGTGATTTAATGTCTTATGGGCCCTAGATATGGTCCCAAACCCACATAGGCCCTATAAAAGGACTATTTATCCCATGGATATGATATGTGCACCATTATGAGTTTTTCCACACTAATGATGAGTTTGAAGGCCCTAGTCATGGTTGGAGGATGAAAACAAATGTCTTAGGGCATGCATCGGATTTGAAGCCATCACATAGGACATTTATAATGAACCTTATCCATTATAATCCTTGCACATTAGGAATTTTATTAGGGCCTAATATGGCCCACATGTGAAAAATAATGTATTTTCCCTTAAATTCTATGCTTTATGGATTATTCATGATGCAAAGGGCCCTATAATATCAAATAGGATCACAAAGGGAATATGGAAAGCATCACTTAGTTAAGGATCTCTTAGGATTAATTATGGAGGACATATGATAGTTGTATATCAATTATTTGATAAGACATATGTATTAATAAAATGATTTTCATTACATGATTACAAAAAATATGAGAATAAATATGAGTAATTGTAGAGTTTACATAGAACACTAATGTCATAGGATGCATGCACATTATGTAAATTAAAATTTTTAAGAGGGAAAGTATCATATGTCCATGTTATCTAATGAGTTTATGTCAAATTTATTTTGTTCTAAAAAACATGGTGGTGGTTGGGATTGCATAAACCAATTAATAAAATTCATCATTTCCAAATCATTTGTCATTATGTTTCATTTTGACAATTTTTGTACACATACTCATATTTGATGAAAATGCATGCATTTATAGATCTATTTCTATGAATTCAAAATATATGTTTTTATATAAATATTATTGTTTGATGAACTGCATGCATTTATAGATATATTTTTATTAATTCCAAATATATCTATATATATCTATATATCTATATCTATATATATATATATATATATATATATATATATATATATATATATATATATATATATATATATATATATATATATATATATATATATATATAT
>ML838679.1:28489-44028 GCA_009831015.1 Picea engelmannii
ATAAAAAAGTTATTGTTTCCTATTATTTTAATATTTTTCATGTAACATGTATCATAATTTAAAAATACACGTCTATGTTTTTGCAATAAAATTTTAACACAATCATTTAAAAAAAATGACATTTTCACCTATAAACTAAAAATATATATATTGATTCTATTTGTTGGGGAATAGAGTGGAACACGATATGAAACAGAGGACACAATACTGCAAATAATCGAAGAGGAATAACAAATTTCAAAAGAGAGGGTGGTGTCTAAAGACATCGTTACAACACTTAAGCAGAGCACACTGTGATCATAACATCACCGTGCATGTTGCACATCTTGATCTACATGATATGTTGCATAATATCAACTTGCATGATTGATAATGACCCAAGGGGTCTCTTTTTATAGCCTCAACATCTAATTGATTACAATAGAATCTAAAATATCTTGTCCATATGTAACCGTAAACTGTGAGAATTGACTCCATAAAATTCACTTTGGCGAGTCAACTTGACAAGACTCGACCCAACCACCTTCGCGTCCAACTTGTAGTCGATTACTAGTTCATTCGATGCATCACCCAACTATATTCAATTGCTAGTCTACTATCCCACCAACATGCACATTGACTACTCGACTGATTGGTGTGGTGTGTTGGTTGATCAATTGATCGATTGCATCTAGATGTAAGTTGACCTCTCGACCGACTGAACCCAGAAGATGTGTGATGAAACATCAATACTTGATGTTCCAACACCCCCCCATTAGCACACAACTCTAGAGTTTTAGGAGGTGAAATTACATCATTAGAACACCCCCCCATAATTGCATCTTCTTGAATCCCAAACATCGTACAACAGAGCTTGATAAATTTGGCTTCAACTAAAGGTTTCATGAAGATATCAACAACCTGATCTTACGTTTTTCAATATTCAAGAGAGACAACGTTCTCATGAACCAATTGTCTCAAGTAGTGAGAATGGACCTCAACATGCTTCATGTTATTGTGGGAAACACTATTTTCAACAACTTGTATGGCACTTTGGTTATCACAATAGATTGTAGTTGAGGTCTGAACAGGAAGGCCAAGATCTACCAAAATTTGTTATATCCATACGGCTTCATTACCTACTTGGATGGTGCTGCAATATTCTTCTTTTGTAGTCGACAAGGAGACCACCTTCTATTTCTTGCACAACCACACCAAAGGTCCAGTGCTATAGAGAAACACATAGCAAAAAGTGGACCTCTACCATCACTGTCGCCATCCCAGTTAGAGACAGTGTAGCCAACTAGTGAATCTGAACTGCAATAATACTTGATACAACCAAAATGAGCGGTACCCTTTAGATAGCGAACAATTCATTTGATTGCATTCCAATGGATTTTTTTTGGGTCCTACATGAATCAATAAACCACACTAACAACAAAGGAAATTTCAAGTTGACTATGAGTAAGATAAATAATACTGTCGACCAATTGTCGATAAAGTGTAGCATTGACTACGAGTGTTTGACATGTTTTAGTAAGATTCACTCCAAACTGAAAAGGAGTGGCATAAGGCTTGCAATAAACCATATTAAAATGTGTCAATGGATCCATCACATATTTAGACTGAGAAATGAAAAATCCATCACAAAGTGGCAATACTTGAAAACCCAAAAAATAATGCAGAGTGCCAAGGTTTGTCATATCAAAGGAGTCAACAAGTTGTTTCTTCAATCTAAGGATGAGATCATTTTTATTTCCGGTAATGAGTAAATCATCTACATATACAACAACAATCAGAGTGTCTCCATTGGAGTGGAGAACATACATGATATGATTAGATTCACACCGTTTGAAACCAAGTTGAAGAAATAAATTGTTGATCTTAGCATACTAGGATCAAGGAGCTTGCTTCAAACCATCAAGTGAATTCTTGAGTTGACAAACTATATTTGAATCTGTCACAAAAAAGGTGTTTTTTCCATGAAAATTTCTTTAGATAAGTCTCTATGAAGAAAGGCACTCTTCACACCCATTTGATGGATTTTCCATCCAAAACGAGTAGCAAGGGAAATGATTAGTTGAATATATCTCATCTTTGCAATAGAGGAAAACATTTCAATGTAGTCAATTCCTTCTTATTGATAAAATCTCTTCACGACGAGGTGTGATTTATGTTGGTAAACAACACCTTCAGAGGTAAATTTGGTCCTGTAGACCCATTGACATTTCACAATGTTCTTTCCTTGCGGTCGGGGAACCAAGTCCCAAGTATGATTCTTCAATAAAGAATCATTTTTTGTCTTCATGGCTTACTTCCATTCAGGTTGTCCTTCAACATATGAGTAGGTAACAAGGTTAGAGGTTTTAAGAAAATGAGTCATCAAGGAAACATTGACATATTGCTTTTGACTTCAAGTTTGACGTCCATAGGAGGCATCTACGACATTAGATTTGATAGCTTTAATTGTTTTGTCAGCCCATAGGGGTAGACAAGAAATAGGTGAACCAAATTTCACTTCATCAGGTTGATCATAAGTCAGAGGGTCTTTAGTCGATGGACTAGTTGAAACAAATGACGATGAACTAGTTGACTCAGAGGTCGACAATCTAGTCGAAATAGGGAGAAACTTTGATTGTCCAGTCGAAGGACTAAAGAATGGAACATAAGCACCAGTGTCAGAGACAACATCAAAGGGATCATCCTATAATAATCTAGAAGAAGCATTCAACAATTTAATTTCAAAAGACTTCTCATTAAACGGAACATTACGTTTGATAATGATTTTTCATTTGACAGGATCAAACAATCGATAGAGTTTCAACTCTTCAGATTATCCCATCATGATGCAAGCATGAATCTTTGCATCCAACTTCTTTCTGCAATCATCTGGAATGTGAGCCCAAGAAACACATCCAAAAAAAAAGAGATGGTCTACTGAAGGACTCTTCCTATACCATCCTTTGACTGGAGTCATGGAATGAACAACTTGAGTCGAGATGCAATTGAGAAGATAATTTTCACAGTATACCACTTCATCCCAAAATCAAGGAGGAAGGTATTTATCCTGCAAAATACATCTATCAATTTCAACTAACATCTGATTCTTGCATTCTTCAACTCCATTTTGCTGAGGCGTGTGAGGAACTGACTACTACCAATCAATACCAAATCGAAGTAGGTATTCTTCAAAGGGTATATTTACATACTCACCACCATTTTCTGATCTCAAACATTTGATGGGTTGATCACATTTATTTTTAGCAAAGGCCTGAAACTCATTGAAATTTTCAAAGTTCCAGTAGGTTATGTGCTCGCCATGTTTTTCTATATTTTAATGGTTCCTAATGATGCTTCCCAATCACACATCCCTTATAGACACGTTTAGGGGGAAACACCTTTGGCAAACCAACAACCATAGTCTAAGTTGTTAGTGTATACATATATCAAAAATTCAAATGTTTGAGTCGCTCATTCCAAATTTGACTTCTCTAATCAGTGAGAGAAAGAAGTGTAGTCGGTTCAGGTTCAGGTTGAGTAGAGTCACAAAACTTGTACAAACTATCCATCGGGTTAAGAAGCTCAACAGTGACAATCAACTTTCCTTTCTTCACATCATGACCATAGAACCGATCTAGCCAAAGTTCAACAATATTTCCCGTCTATTTCAACTGAGAAACAAAAAAAATATTGGCAATGAGGTTTGGAACATGATAGACATCGATGATTTTCCCATGTCGACAAGCTACATCACCCTGACCAACAACATCTAGAGTAAAATAATCAACAACATATATTTTACTCTCCTTAGATTTAATTAGTCTCGTGAATAAAGTGGCATCCTTGGCCATATGATGAGTACACCTAGAGTCGACAACCCATTCATTCTATGAAAAGTGAGACAACAAGGCCTAAGAAGTCCTGACTTGGAACGTGAAATTACCAGCAGGTCGACAAATAAATGACACATCTCCTTCAAGGTGTTTAACCTTCTCCTCTAATTTGTCTTGCTTCTTATAGAATTTTTTCTCCACATGTCTAGCCTTTCCACAATACTGACATGTCTTATTATTTTTGACTTCGTTGTGGTTGTCTCTAGGGTCCTTGGTCAAGATATGCAAGTTTCTATGTAGAAACATTAGACTACACTCTATTCCAGGAATCCATCTTTCCATTTCCCTTGAGAAAGTTGGCCTAGTGTTTACCACCAAGCTTACCTTGTCCAAGCAATATACGTTGACCAATATTTAAAATACCACAAAAGATTCAAATATATAATCCTTACCATATTCCTTGCATGCTTTCCAGTTGGTGCAGAAAGTTGACACAAACACATCGAATGATGTTCTCAAGTTCACCAGGACCAACTCGATGAGTTGTCCATCCTTCTTTAGATAATTCTTTCCACATTTACCCAATTTCAACTGGAGTTTATTGACACACACCAAATAGTCCTCCATTCTCTCAAAGGAATGAGAATCAAGAGAGATCAACTCTTTCTCCAATGACATGGCATGGATCTCTTTGACTTGGTTAAACACAATATTCAACCTCTTCCAGACTTGATGAGGACAGTCGATTCCACTAAGGTGAAAATGAATCTTTTGCAAGATGTAGGTTGTTATGACCCCCACATCCTCATCCTTCTTTCTATCAACAACATAATTTTCATGATCGTTTGTTGGATATGGAATTGTCACCTTTGTATACTACCATAGTCCCTTACTACTCAGTAAGGTTTCCATATCTCGTGCCCATACTGCATAATTTGATTGGTTCAAAATAATAGGATCAATCTTCAAATCCATGTTTGATATCTAGATAGACTAGTCTATTTCAATGTTCCAATCAAGAAACCACCGACCCAGAGTCAATCACACAATAGATCTGACTCAACAAGGTTTGCAAATAACAAGTTGAGGTTTTCAAACCATCAACTACGATACCATGTTGGGGAATAGGGTGGAACACGATATGAAACAGAGGACACAAAACTGCAGACAGTCAAAGAGGAATAACAAATTTCAAAAGAGAGGGTGGTTTCTAAAGACGCAGTTACAACAATTAAGAAGAGCGCACTATGATCATAAAATCACAGTGCATGTTGCACATCTTGATCCACATGATTTTTTACTCGATATCAATTTGCATGATTGATAATAACCCAATGGGTCTCTTTTTATAGCTTTAATATATAACTCATTTCCATACAATCTGGAAGATCTTGTCCACATGTAACAATTGGTTGTTAGATTCAACTCCGCAAAATCCTATCCGTCGATTAATATTGATAGGACTCAACCTGACCACCTACGTGTCCAACTCGTAGTCGATTGTTGGGTTGGTCGATCCACCTTCTGACTATCTTCGACTTTTGGTTGACTGTTCGACCAATAGTCACGTCAACTACTCAACTTACTGGTGTGGTGTGTTGGTCGATCACCCGATCGACTGTATCCATATGTAAGTCAACCTCTCGACTGACTAAACCCGGGAGATGTGTGATGAACCATCAATTCCTAATGTTCCAACACTATTAACACCTTTATTAAAAAAAATATTATTAATATAAAGTGAGGTGCATTTTATAGTCTAATATGACACTTGGCATAAGTCATCCCAATATAATATTAAAAAAAAAGAACATCCCAATATGGAAGATATTTGTACCATCACTACTCATAAATATAATAATTATAAATTTAATTATGAACAATTATTATAATGTTATCAATAAAATAAATGAGAAAATATTTTTTCATAAAAGTATTTTTTCTTTGTAAACATGTTTAATCAACATATTGTATCTTGCTGGAAATTAAACAATTCACCTTGAAGAAGAATTTAACATTATATGGCATTAATAATTATAAGTTTTTGGCATTAGTAGTTATAAGTTTTTTCAATTACAATTCAAAGTAAACAATTTCATAAAACTAAAGTTAAACATTATATGGCAACTCTAAATTCTAATAAGTGATACATCTTTAATTTAATATAAAAGTAGAGAAATCATTAATGTACTTATAATACATTTTATAAATCAAACAACAACAACATCAACAACAACAACATGATTTGAAAAACACAATATATGTGTGTGCTATATTTTTTATAGCACACTGGTGCGTTTGAAAGCGCACTAGAGAGGTTGTTACGTAAAATTGCATCGAGAAACAATTTAATTGACAAAGTACGTATGAAAACTTCCACAATTAAAGTTTTGCGGAGATTGTGCTTTGTAGAGGAAATAACTCTTCGAAGCCCATAGATGGATGTATTTCTATAGGGTAGGGAAGACAGGTATTCCCATATTGATATGTATCTGTACCAACCAGTGAAAGGATGGAAGGTACACAAGTCGTATGCTTTCCCAGCTTGATATTAGGGGAAGTACCGTGGGGTGTGAAGAAGGTATCTTGGCTATGATGTGATGGTTGCTACCAGGTAAGCCTTACCATTATGCTTCAAATAAGGGGTGTCTTTATACCCATTCTCATTAGCTTCCACATCCATTGTTGTCTCAGTCTCAGTTAGTCACATTTGATACATGATATGTCATACCTCATGTTGGTCTGTAAGGTTCCACTTATACCTTGATTCTAGTGAACCTCCCCCTATTGACATGAACACCTTTATTCCATGGGATTGGTTTAGAGGATTTGTGTACCTTGTTCTTATTTCCATCATTGGTTGGTCACCTCAGAGTAGGCAAAGAGAGTCATCATTTCTCTTTGACATGGTAATCTCTCACGTGCTCAACTCCATCTCATTAGAGCATTGTTGATATTTATACACATAGATGGTACCATTGTTCCAGTTCCAGTCGAAGACCACCAAACATGTATGGATCTTTACATCATTTTTTGATCCTCCGAGGTGGGAGTTGTGCCTCTCATAATTCAACGCATGGACTCGATCCTTTGTCAATTCCTCAGTGTTCTGCCTCACATAACCTCCTCCATGGGTTTCTCAACTTTCTTCAAGATATTGTCCTCATCCTTCCTATAGACATAATATGAACTTATGTCAATTCTCCTATAAATCGCACACCTACACCTCCTCTTTTTCTCCTCAAGGAAACTTATCAAATAACTCTTATTAGGATGGGGAGGAATTCCATAGCCCCAAAGTATTTGTATCCAATTCCCTTGTCGATGAAATTGATCACATCAACTTCATTCCCTTCCAAGTCTGTAATCTTGTCCCCTACTTTGGAATAATTAGGATAGCCAAGATCTACGATCAGAGCTTCCCAATTCCCCTTTTCCATGTTCAACAAGAAAGAACGTTGGTGGATGTATTAATTATATAATTATGTCAATCTCAAGAATTACATAAGCTCCATAATGTATATTTAATAGAAGTTAAGAAGCACAATTGCAAAAACAACCATTGATCCATAAGCTTTGTCAGCATGCCTTATTGCTAAATATTAAGAATTTCCTTGGCCTCGATGTGCTCCTCCATAAGATCCTCACCCATGTACTTACTAAGAAGCTCATCATGTTTCTTCTTATCCACAACCATGTGCTTGATCACTTTCTCATCTAGAAAGGGAACATGGGAAAAAAACTCTCGCTCTCTCTGCTGTTAGTTTCCCTTGTCCCGCTCTCCCATTTCTTCCACCACATCCTCATATTCCTCGAATTGGACCGGCTTAATGGAAATGAGCTCTCCTCTCTTGATCGTCAACCTAACCTCCTTATGTATAGACTCAATTCTCTACCACTCCCTCACTTCTCTGGCCCACATCTCTTCCTTTGCGGGCCACTCGACTTTCTCCAAGATATCGTTCTTGTCATCCATGTCGCCATAATAAATTGCATCAATTCTCTTGTAAATCACATACCTAGAACTCCTCTTCTTTTCCTCAGGGGGATTATTGAATATCTCTTTGATGTCAGGGAGGAATTTTCCAGCCGCACCTGCACAATTGATTGTTGGAAGATGACATGTTTCAATATTCTAGTGACCAATTCTACACGTGTGGCTAGGACCCTCGCCATTGTCAAAGAGATATTTGATAAGCCTCGCGAGGCGAAGAAGAGGAGGTATATGTATGTGATCTACAATCAAATTGATGCAAGTTATTATGGTGATAGGGATGATGAGAAATATATCTTGGAGAAAGTCGAGAGGCCCACGGAGGAGGAGATGCAGGCTAGAGTGTCGAGGGAGTGGTAGAGGATTGAGTCTATCTATAGGAAGACCAGGTTGAATATGATCAATATTGGGAGCATAATTTCCATTAATCCAATCCTATTTGAGGTAGACGAGGATGTGGTGCAAGAAATGGGAGAGCAGGGCAAGGGAAACCAACAATAGAGAGAGCAAGATTTTGTTTCCCATGTTCCCATCCTGGATGAGAAAGAGATTGAGCACATGGTTGTGAAGAAGAAGAAACATGACGAGTTGAATTATTATTAACTACATGGGTGAGGATATCATGGAGGAGCAAGTCGAGGCCAAGGAAATGCTTAATATTTAGCGATAAGTCATGCTGACAAAGCTTATGAATCATCGATTTTTTTTCCAAATGTGCTTCTTCACTTCTATTAAATATACAATATGGAGCTTAGGTAATTCTTGAGGATAACATAATGTTATAATTAAGACATCCATCAGGGTCCTTTCTTGTTGAACAAATCATAGGGGCATTGGGAAGCTCCGATCGTAGAGCTTAGTAGTCATAATTATGCCAAAGTAGAGGCCAAGATGATAAACTTGGAAGGGAACAAAGTTGATGTGCCTGGTACCACCGTAAAGGGCCTTGTTTATAGATACTTTGGGGTTAAGAAATTCCTTTGCATCCTCAAAGAGTTATTCAATAATCCCCCACAAGGCAAAAAATAGGAGGTGTAGGTATGCGATCTACAAGTGAATTGACACCAATTCATATTGTAGCTACAAGAATGAAGAAGAAAATATCTTGGAGAAAGTTGAGCAACCTGCAAAGGAGGATATGTGAGGCAGAGAACTGAGGAAGTGGCAGAGGATCGAGTCCATGCACTAAATTATGAGAGGCATTGAAGCGTGACCTATGTTTTTTCCTCCACAAAGAAAAACCTCCACAAAATTTGATGGAGGTTTGCATATGTATTTTGTGAATTAAATTTTTTTTCTTCTAGCTGCTACTATGCTCGTCATCGTCAATGTATCTAATTCACATAAATATTTTTCAGGCACATATATATAGATAAAATGAATCTAAAATATGAAATATATATATATATATATATATATATATATATATATATAACTAATTTGCATTTATCAAAGACTGAAATTAGTTTCTGTTTGCAAAAAAAAAGTGAAAAAGTAACCAGTGATATTAACAAAAACATACGCACCGCTTCCAGGGCTACCTATTAGACATAAGGCATTGCACAGAGGTGTGGTAAATATAACACATTGGTGCATCATTGTTAGTCAAGCACCAGCATATATAGAAACATGTTGTGATATATAATGCACTAGTTAAGGGTTGTCATACAAAACGACCCGCGATGCCATTTCACATATGAACTGTCTAACTCAGGGCGACTAGTTCTATGGAACACACCGTTGTAGTAGATGTTTTTAACGTTAAACCAAGCGGTGTGCTTGGTTATATTAAACACGTCGACTCTTTATGTTTTTTTTAGCATTAGACGCTTTTAACCAGCACATTGTATTTTCTTGATGCACCGCTAACAAACACGTTTTAAAAGACACACCACAATGATAATTTTTAACTCACTTAACCGCACTAGTGCGTTTCGTTGAATGTAACACACCGAATCTCCATTTTAGCTTTGTATGCATTGATACCAGTGTGTTTGTCTTATAATGCACTGGTAACGGGGTATCCCATAAAACAACCCAATATGCTAAATTTAATTATTTATTTTGCTCGTTGTGTTGTAGTACACATCACATCTATGTTTGATTTATTTGACACACCGTGAAGGAATTTTTTTTTTTTCAAAAAATGGGGAGTGTGTTTGATCAATAGAACGCATTGGTGTGTTTATCTCAATTAGAGCACCGATAATAGGGAATCCCATAAAATGAACCAATATGCTAAATTGTTTTGTATTTTGATCATTGTGTTGTAGTACACATCACCAGTGCATTTTATTTATTTGACGCACCATGAAGGAAAATTTTTGTTTCAAAAAATCCCCGGATGGGGTGTTAGTGGACTCCCCGTGGCAAGGAACGGGACTGGACACGGTGCAATGCCACACGCAGGCACGTGACCAGCTCGTGCAGTAGGACAATACCATCCCGGGGGAGTTAAGGCGTTTAAATTCGCCATGATGTTCGAGGTTAGGGGCATTAACGCCACCCTTTTCTCCTCCGCAAACTGTATAATGGCTTGGCTCGTTGCATTTTTTATTCCACCAGGCTTGCGTTCAGAAGGTCTCCTCCCTTCACGCTGCAAGCATAACCAAGCATGCTCTGAAACCTTCTCCACCGCCTATCTGCAACTCTGGCTCCTTCTTCCACGCTCTGAAACCTGTTCACCTACACCCATGAAAGAAAGAATTAGAGGGAAGCCCAAGCGAGGCTCACCATGGAAGCCCCGCAGACCTCCGCTCTCGCCCTCAACCTCCCCGATGACAGGCTCCTCCACCCACCCCCCAACTTTGTCCCCAAGCGCCACCCCATCTCTTGCACGGTCTAAACATCTTCGCACTTCGACCACCCAGCCACCTCCGCAGTCGACGCTCCCACATGCCATGGCCACCATCCCGCACGGGTCGCCTACGATTCCTCGTTGTCCTCAGGACCCCGGGATGCAATTCTTTGCGACCATGTCATTCCCTGGATCCTCGAGTACCTGGAGAAATGCACCACAGGCTTTTGGCGAGGCCAATCGACTGCGTCTCCACCATGCGGCCCACCCCGACAGCGAGCATTTCAGAGAAAGACTGGGCATACTGTATGATCTAGTCTTCGAACTCAGAAGGGAGGTGGCGGATCTCAAGTTTCGATTGCAAGCCACCGAAGACAATGTGCCCACCTTTCTACAAATCCTCTCGACCATGCAAATGGAGCTCTCCTCGGACCCCACTGACACCACACCGGAGGAGGAAATTGACACTGAGATAGATGATATGCTACGACAAGCAGCAACGAGGCAGAAGGATGCAGAACACAGCGGCCCCGCTGAGCACAAGGAGCGTGAGGAGCGAAAGGAGAAACGTGGGGACGACCAGCTGATCAACACCGAGGCAGAACCATGGGCAGAGTACCTCAACGCCGCGTGGTTGGGCTTTTCGCCAGGTGTCTAGCTCTCTTTTGTCAGATACCCAGTTTCTTTAGGCTCCTAGGCCAGGTGGCATTTAGTATGAACTTTGTTTGTTTTATAAGTCAGCAACTGTCTCAGACTGGTGAATTAGGAGCTGACTGGACTGGTTTCCCCTCTGTTGGGGCAGTCCAGTAACTACAACCTATTTCTTTTTGTATTTTGAAACCTTTATTCAGCTCTAGCAGGCTCTACATATAATATAATTTTCTTACTTACAAAAAAAAAAAAAAAATGTTTCAAAAAATGGGTAGTGTGTTTGATTAATAGAACGCATTGGTGCACTTCCTAGCATCTTAGTGGTGCTTACCATATGACACATTGCGCTAATAATTTGTGAAAATTTGGCTCAGTGCCATGCTGTTTACATTACCGGTGCGTTTTTTGGATCTAGGCGCACCAACAGGTGAATTTTTTTTATATCAACTTAAGCGGTGTGATGTGTTAATATAAACACGCCAATGGTACCATGCTATTGGAGCATTAATATTTTAATTAACAGTTTGTTTTGTTGTCAAGAGCACCAATTACAGAGTTTCCACCGAAACACCGTAGCACCCTGGTGCGTTTGGTTAATATAAATGCACCGCCGACACAATTTTTACAAAATGTGTTCACGGTGGTGCATTATCGTTATCTGAAAGTACTAGTTTGATATAGTTTCCATAGCATTGGCTTAATTTTTAGCAGTGTGTCACATAGTATAACATACCAGTGTGGTTTGTGTTAGTATGAGAACTGCTCTGTTATATTGATTCATTGCAAATTAAACGGTGCAATTTGTTACTAGGAACACATCGGTGCTACCGTGTTATTGAAGCATTGTCATTTTTTTTAATGGTGCATTGTGAATCGTAGAGCACCAAACATCAGATTTCAAGGGAAACGCTCCTCAATGTCAAATTGGTCAATATTTGTTTCGGTGTGGTTTTCCAATTTAATTGCACTAGTGCATTTCTTTAAAATGGTTTCACCACTTATATATATTTCATGTGTGATATTTTAATGGTGCACTTGGTTAAATGGAATGCGCCGGTGCTTCTGAGTTCAAAAAGTATTGACACATTATTTATTGGACATTGTCCTTTATAACACACCATATTTGGGTCGTTTAAGAAGAAGCACCGATTAATGTAAAACTTGGATGCACCGGAGGTGCTGCTTACTATGAAGTTATCACATGATGCACTGTATCCGGGTGAGCCAAATCGAAATAACGCATCATGTGGAGTCAGAATTTTTTTTGTTGAAAAAAGTCCCAAATTTCAAACTAAATTCAAATTTTAAATTCATGAAAATGGAAATGGGAAGGTAATAAAAAAATTACCTAGACTCTTATGTCCCGAGGAAGCATGCTTCCACTGTTGAGAGGAAATGAAAATTTGTGATGATTTTCAAAAATTGGAAAGTTGTGGGATATCGACTAGTGGAGTTATCCACATCATTGAAGAACACTAGAAATAGGGAGTCCATGTAAATATAGTAAGTTGTAGTGCTTTCTTGAGAGATTAGAAGCACTGGATGAGGTGTCACAATAAAATGCAGTCTAGTAAATTCTTTTTATTTACCCATATCGCGGTGTGCCATTGGACATTGTGTATGCACCTGTGTGTAAGATTCAATGGTATCGGTGCACTTTGATTAATGCTTGTTATTTTTTTATAACTTACGATCGCATGTTTGAACATCTACGTGCCAGTGAGTTATGTTTTAGTTGATCACTTAGGCATATGTACCATATAGTCGCACCGAACAAAATTATCCGCAAAATTTGTTTGATCGCTCGTGTCTACTAACAACCTTCATTATGAACAATGACCATGCATTTGAAAATTTTAGCATCATTGCAATATGTTTAGATGTGCATCAGTGAGGATATGCTTGAAAGGCACATAAAAAAAAAACCTCCACAAAAACCTTCGGTCGCTAACAACCTTTGTTATAAACTACCAAGGGATAATTTTTTTGGGGAGGTTCCGTAAAAACATCTACAAGAAGTTGTTCACCTTGTAGTGTGTATGGCTATAGGGATGCAAACTATTAACCTAGCTATAGAATTAATAGTGTTGGAGAGAGAATTGTATAACCATATATACATAATGAGAGAAGTAAAAACCTTGTAAACGAGCCTAATATGTAGGCTCAGTGTGACAAAGAGAGTCGAAAAAATATGTAGCATGAGAAAGGAGTGAGTGAACTACATCATTGGCCTTCAACATTGGCTTTGATTTCATTGCTTGAACCATTCTTCTCTTGCTTTAGTTTGGTGAGAAGGACTTTAATATGTGAGAGCTCTTTGTTTTTCCTAAGTAGCTCCTTAGAGAGTGGAGTGAGGCTAGAAGCGATAAAAGATCTATGTAACACATCATTCCCATAGTAGTTTTGAATATAGTGCATTTCCATCGAGTATTCATGGAGTCTTCCATAGGAAAGTTAGAGAGGGGAGGCTCCTCTATTTTCTTTCCTTTTGTAGCTAACCAGTCTTCCTCATCCATCCTAGCAACCTCAGAGAAGGTTGTATCTGAATGAGAGTGTGTGAACTTGAGAGAATTTGCTTTTTGTAGGTTTTAAAGAAGTCAATATGCCTCTCTCAAAGACACCCTCATTTAATTAATCCTCGCTATATTCTTCTCTATCAAACACTAGGGGAGCACTATGTTTTTTGGGGCACCCCACAGACCTACATGTATCCTTACCCTTACTTGGTAGAGAAGGGGCTTTTCCTTATCACATCCTTCTATTTTTCTAAAGCTCAAGGTTTTCCCATATGTTGTGAGGGGAATTTTGAGGTGAAAAATGGGTATCAAAACAAAAAATGTACTGTCAAAATAAACTTTAAAAGAACCAATAGGACTCAAGATGATGATGTCAACCATACGGGTAAATATTTTTGGAGGGAAAGGAAGAAAGCTATTTTTTAGTCATATTTTCGACTTATCTCCTTATAGCTTACTCAAATTTCAAGTGTAGGAACTCGTTGGATGCATAATCAATTCTTCATCCAACGAGTACCTACACTTGAAATTTGAGTAAAATATAAGAACATAAGTCAAAAATATGATTAAAAAAGTAGTTTTCTTTCTTTCCCTTTGAAAATTTATTATTTTAACTATTATTTTATTATTTTCCTTCGAAGGCCCATTTTAGACCTCAAAATTCCTCTAATATGATAATGGGGACATGGCCTTCCATTGATGTGTGAAGCTGAGTAGACTAGGGATTGGACAAACAAAAATAGAGGGTAGACCCAATATGAGACTGAACAATTTCCTTAGGAAAATGGTATAAGAGTTGGTTAGCAACAATGACTATGGAGACAACAATGAAGAGATTTGTAATTGTGGATCAACGACAAGACTTACCAGAATTTCATAGAGAACGTATAGTGATAAGTTCACATCCCAAAGATCATTGTGAGTGTCCATACCAATTGAAATCTTGTCTTTATTCCTCTACAATGCGATCTAGAAATGATGTACAATGAACTATAGGTTATAATGGGTTGTGATGCTCTTTGTATTAATCATGATTAGAGAACCATGTCAAACCTACCATAGGTTGTAGAGTGATACAACCATGAGTGCAGAGAGGATCAAAGGGAATGTTTGAAACATCATAGTCGAACTGGAGCTACATAATGTAACCTTCGCTGTATGTACTTACTTCAGTAGCTAGTGGCTTGCTTGTACCATAAGCGTCATCACTAATGATATCCTCACTCTATCCTATTAGTCAATGTGAGGATTGTCTGTAAAGAAAGAGTTCAAAGTGGAACTTAAGAAAAATTATATTAGAGAAAAATTTGGAAAAAAACATTAACATGGAAGTGCCTTCTATATCATACTATAAGACCCAATAAAAATGTTCTAAATTTCAAACAAAATGCATGTTGAGTATTTTAGTGGAAATAAAAATAGAAACCCGTTTTTTATTAAGTTTATCTGAATGTAAGTTCATTAAAAATATCAACTATGAATACTTATTAGATGCATCTAAATTTTACATACTAAAAACATCTTCACTTTATACTTATATTGAACTTACAATAAAATAAATTGAAAATACATGATTTTTTTCATAAAAATCATACTAATTCAAACTTTAAACCACAAAATATTTTTTTTTTAGGAGAACATTATTTTCAAACTTCCTTGATAAAAATTCAATTCAATATTATTACAATAATAACAATAACCATAGTGAATAGTTCAAGTGTACTCTTTCAACCAACATTTCTACTTGAAACTTATTTTCTAAACAATAT
>ML838680.1:23533-33695 GCA_009831015.1 Picea engelmannii
CCCCTGAGATATTGAGTTTGAATTCAACAAGGATATTAACACTCAGCCACGGAGCTTTTGAGTGTTTTTGCGATCGGCATTAACAGCACAGCTTTGAATTAAAGTCATGGTGTCCATTTATTATTCAATTCGACCTCTCTGTAATGATAATTTATAGGAAGCATACCTTGGATCCCCACATGGCTTACCGCCCTGTTATTCATAACAAAACGCCACTATCAGATCTTCATTGCTTCTGCAATGGCGTTGGTGTCCTCTTTTCAAACCTGTATTCCTCATGGATTTCAAATTGATGTCCATACGCGATTATTTCATCGTCTTAAGCAAAAACCCTCACGAAAATTGAAAGCAAAGCCAATGTATGAAGCGCAACACAGAGATATTGAGGTGGATTCGAACATCGCAACCTACGCTGCTGCGTTAGAAGTCTGTACCAATATGGAAACAGTAGGGCAAGTCCATGCCCGTATGATCACGGATGGATTGGAAAAAAATGTATTCTTGGAAACCAAACTTGTTGACATGTACTCTATCTGCCGAACTGCGGAGAATGCACGCCGAGTGTTTGAAAAAATACGGCAACCAAATGTTTGCTTATGCAACGCAATGATCAGAGCATATGCCAGAAATGGCCTTTGGGAAAACACCCTCGCACTTTATTATCAAATGCGGTGCAGTGGTACAGAGCCGAACAGGTTCACATATCCCTTTGTGCTCAAGGCATGTGGTGGCTTATCATCTCTGCAAGAGGGCAAGCTGATTCATTATCACATTTTAAGGAATGGGATTTGCTCGAATGTCTTTGTGGAGACTGCCCTGATAGACATGTATGCAAAATGTGGGAGCATGGAGGATGCACGTCAGGTATTTGACAGAATGTCTGTAAGAGATGTGGTTTCGTGGACTGCAATAATTGCAGGGTATGCCCAGAATGGATGTGCCGGTGAGGCTTTGATGCTGTTTCAGCAAATGCAAGATGCAGGGATGGCAGCTGACCTAGTTACGGTGGTGAGCGTGCTCTCTGCAATTTCACATCTAGATGCGTTGCACCAAGGTAAGTGTATTCATGGTTCTGTAATTAAGAGAGGATTTGAGTGGAATATATACGTGGGGAATTCACTCATAGCTCTATATACCAAGTGTGGATGTTTGGAGAATGCAGCGTTAGTGTTTGACAAAATGTTTATGAGAGATGTGGTCTCGTGGAATACACTCATCACGGGATATGCTCAAAGTGGGGACATGGATAAGGCTTTGAAGCTTTTTAATCAAATGAGGGGTGCTGCAATAAAACCTGATTGGGTTACAATGGCAAATGTGCTCCCCGCATATGCGCAGGTGGGAGCCCTACAACAAGGGAAGTGCATCCATGATTACATAGTGAAGAGCGGATTAGACTCGGATGTGTCTGTGGGGACTGCCCTTTTAGATATGTATGCCAAATGTGGGAGTATGGAGATGGCATGCCAAGTGTTTGACAAAATGACTGTCAGAAATGTGGTCTCATGGAGTGCAATGATTGCGGGGTATGAGCAGAATGTGCTTGCAAATGAGGCTTTGACAATTTTCAGTCAAATGCAACTAGCAGGTGTGAAACCCAACTTAGTCACTATGTTGAGCGTAATCTCGGCATGCGCCCAACTAGGAGCTTTGGAACAAGGAAAGCGGGTTCATGATTCTATGATTAGCAATAGTTTTGAGTTGGATGTTTCTGTAGAAACTGCCCTTATAGACATGTACGCAAAATGTGGAAGTCTAGAGATTGCTCGTTGTTTATTTGATGGGATGTCAGAAAGAAATGTCGTTTCATGGAGTGCAATGATTGCGGGATATGAAACACACGGGCGAGGGGAGGATGCCCTTGCACTTTTTAAGCAGATGCAACAAACAGAAACAAAGCCAAACCATGTTACCTTTGTGTTTGTTTTGTCTGCCTGCAGTCATGCAGGGTTGGTAGATGAGGGTTGGAAACATTTTCATTCCATGAGTCAAAATTATGGCATCGAGCCTAGAGTGAAGCATTATGCATGCATGGTTGACATTCTTGGCCGTGCTGGATGTTTGGATGAAGCACATGATTTTATCAGTAATATGCCATTAGAGCCAGATGATGGAGTTTGGGGGGCTTTGCTTGGGGCCTGTAAAATTCATCTCAATATTGAGCTAGCAGAATGTGTGGCAGAACACCTTTTCAAATTAGAGTCTGAAAATGTTGGATATTATGTAGTTCTTTGTAACATTTATGCAGCAACAGGCAGATGGGATGATGTTGCCAAGGTGAGAACATTGATGAATGAAAAGGGATTGAGAAAAACAGCAGAATGCAGCTTCATTGAGGTGAATAATAGTGTTCATACATTTCACATGGAAGACAGATCACACCCTCAATCTCAGGGAATTTATTTAATGTTGGAGTCTTTGGTTGGTCAGATGAAGGAGGCAGGATATGTACCTAATTTGGACTCTGTGTTCAACAATGTCGAGGATGATGTAAAAGAACGAATGCTTATGGGTCATAGTGAGAAACTGGCTATTGCTTTTGGGCTTATCAACACAAACTCTGGAACCCCTCTCCGGATCACCAAGAGTCTTCGTGTGTGTGATGACTGCCACAATGCAGCAAAGATCATTTCTAAGGTTGTGGAACGAGAAATTACTTTGAGGGGTGCACACCGTTTCCATCATTTCAAGGGTGGATTATGTTCTTGTGGGGATTACTGGTGATGGCACTGAAAGAAGATAATAACGTAACCTTTTACAATGATAAATGTGATCATATTGCTTGTCTTGCAGAGGTCTCCAGTTCGGAGATTTTTAAAGCCATATTAGTGTATGGAGATTGTAAAGTTTTCCCAACCCTAGGTGACTGCTGTCCCAATATTCTGTTAATTAAACAATTCAGAAATTAATTTCTGAATATTGCAACAGCCATACAATTACTGGAAACAATAAATAGCGGAAGTGTAAATCAGTTACACACTTACCTTCAAATGAGCTTATCATTCAATTAATCAAAGCTTACGAGGCAACCTCTGTAGCTTCTAAAACCTAGCAGCTTTATGGTTGATAAATTCATCCCTACCCTGAGCTGTACGACCTGCTGAAGAGAGGAAAACTGAGAAAAACAGAAACAGCTGCTGTACAGCTATACGGATTGCTGTACAGGTGTATGACTGTACCGATCTGCTGGCTGTATAGCACTGTATGGATCGGTACACCTGTACGGATATTCTGTGCGTCTGTACTGTACAGACTTTCTGTACGGTACTCTTCCTCCCAGCTGATGCACTCTGATCTCTCTCTCTACCCCTGTCCGACAAAAAACTGTATCTGTATTTGAACTCTCTATCTTGACCTATCTTTATACTTTTTGCTGAAACCCTAATCTCTCCCTAATCTCTCGATGAGATGTACAGTTAAGATTGATCCTAGTCTAAGTCACAGCTAAATACAAGAGTTTTCACTTTTTCCTAAATTGGATTACAAAATAGAGTTACTTTTCGAAATATCTCAAACTATTTCCAGCACGTTCACACTAAACCTGTGTAGAAATTCATATGTGAGCTATATTTCTCAATAGAGATATGTGGTAATAATTCAGTATTGTAAGAGGCGATGCATATTTGGTCAGATTAGGTAATTCATAGCATTGATATCCAGTGAAAACTAAAGCCGCGAATTGGATGCATACTCTATAGACGACATCAACATGGATGTCCTGGATAATATCTGGAACTTAAAGCATGGACTCCTTATTGTTTAAGTACATTTTTGTATGTCAGAGAAGGTGGCCCATTTTATCATGTCAAGGCACCATAAGAGCAAAGTGTATGGTGAATTGCAACAATGCAACTTGGTGTGGATGCAAGTGCTAAAACATACTGAAAAATATGCCAACCCCATTTTAGGTATGAAAATATACAAAATTTTTATTTACATATAGACACAAAAAAGGGTGGAGCCACTGAATGTTATTTTTAGTGCCCAAATATTTTCAAATGCATGCTGAGAAGATTTGTATTTTTCAAAAGTTGAAGAGTATAACAATCATAGATCTCATATTTTTATTCAATAGGGCTGTGACTCAAAGTTGTGGAAACGAAAGTGTGGAGCAGTTGTAGCAGGGCTGGAACAAGCTCTATGGCTTTTGATTGCAGAATATGTAGCAGAAATTAGAACATCCAAGTGAAATTCTCAGGTTTGCATAGTACAGACATGGAATTCCAAACAAGCACAAGGCTCCAAACAAGCACAAGGCTTTAAAGAGAGTAAATTTTGAAAGTTGACCCATTTATTTCTTCATATGGATATACCTACACCTATGTATATGTAAACGAACATTTAATGAAACTCAATTGAAGATTTTGAAATATCTAATTTTAACATCTTACTGGGATACATTACTGGTTAACATATGTATATATAAGCTATAGACAACAGTGCAATATTTTTACCCCGAATTGTAGCCATAGCACCCAAACAATCTATCATGGAGCTTTTTGGAGAAGTGTGTTGCATGGTTCAGAGACTGATAAAAATAAGCTCTTGCATTACTAAGGGCATTTGGGCTGACCTCTGTAAAATATATCATTCCATTTGATATTGATTTATTGCAGAATAATTGTACAGCTGTATTCTACTGCAATGGTATCTATTATCAGTGTAGATCCATCTTAACTCTGGATCTATTGAGCATCGAGAAGGATAAAAAAAATTGAAATGCAAATCTCTCAGTACTTAAAAAATTTAGAGTAAAGATAAATCCACACTGGTTTATATATATATATATATATATATATATATATATATATATATATATGGGTGAGATGTGTAACATCCATCCATATAAATTAAAATAAAAAAATCAAAATTCATAGTACCAAAAAAAAGTATTAATATATAAATTAAAATAGAAAAAAATCAAAATTCATAGTACCAAAAAAAAGTATTAATATATTATTAATACTTTTTTTTGGTACTATGAATTTTGATTTATTTTTATTTTAATTTATATGGATGGATGTTAGACATCTCATCCATACTGGGCTGTACACTGTACAGTGCACCTTGCTTCTCTTGGTGCAATAATTGCATTAACTGTTGTGAACTTTCTATATTCTACACTTTAACTACTTATTTTTGTAGTCATTGAAAAAGTTGCATTGCCATGGAAATAAGTGGCAGAACAAAAGATTGAATTGGTTTCAAAGGAGACTTTTCATTCAGGTATGAATAATGTCAAAAGAATCATACAGATATTGAAGCCAGAAAAGAGACTCCTAGGTGCATATATAGTAGTTTATTAGTTGCCATTTAGGCTATGTGCTTATAAGCTATAATTGTTCTATGTATTTTATTGACTTGGAATCAAATTTACCATGTAAAACTATGAGTGCTGGAGTTTCAATCAAAGGTATATTGGCTCTATCCATAAATTGTCTCCTCCAATATGATTGCCAATTCTACAGAAATTTCACGCACATATTCTTAGCTATATTCCGTTTAACGTATGTTACTATCACAACGAAAGGTTGTTCTCTTCCATATTAGGTAGAATTATAATTGCTATTGAGTTGAATTTATTTTTTCTATCTAATAGATTGCTTTTATTTTATTTTCAGAGTTATCAATGAGCATGTCAAGGCGACTTTCTTTGCTTGCCATCCAACATTTGAATATAGAGTTATGAAGTTAGCTAAAATCTAGGGGACCAACTAGATTGCTCAAGTCAGTGAATCTAAGCAATGGTGAGATACAAGGGCTTTTGCGACTCATAGAGTCAACTATTGTCATGCTTTTATATATGGACATGGGAGGGCCATTTTTTGTAATAACTTTCATTCTTTGCATAGTTGTAGATTTTATAGAAAGATAATTTTGATGATTACATGGTTAAGAATGTGTTTTCTTTTTGGAGGTCACAGGTTCAAAACTAGTGGGATAGAAACTGTACGTGTTATGATTCCTTTGACTCGCTGTGATGACTCTCGAAGAGTAGATACCCCTTGAATGTAACCCCTCATGAAAGTGTTACCAGGATGTCTCGATCCTTACCAAGTCACAAGTACCTACTAATACTGGCTTGTGAACTGTCGGTATTAACTACACACGATTTGTTACTAACTATACACCATTTTAATGGTTAAAAAAACATATCCAATCAAAAAAACATATACAATCAACATCCCAAAAATTTAGGTTAAAAAAACATATCCAATCAACATCCAAAAAATTTAGGTATAAAATTAATATTGAAACTTGCCTTTAATGAATATCCACACGAACAAAAATAATAATTTTCGGTTTTACAATGTCATATTAAAATCAGGGCATAGAGGTTAGATGCAGTTTATCGGAGAGAAGTTTGCATACAACGAGAAAAGTGATTATATGCAGTTTTCTGATCCGGCCAAAAAATGACTTTCTTATTTTTGGTTACAGCTGGTTCAAAGAGTGGTAGAAATAATATAAAATATGTCTTGATGTGTGTTCTTCCAAAGGAGATAGTTTTACATAGAGTTAATAGTTTAATGAAGCACTTGACACATCCACAGGTTGGACACCATGTCAACGTAGAGTGTAACATCCAGATTGCAAAATGCACCTGAAAAGGCAATGTTGAGGATCGACAATGAAGCAAAGTATCTAACCTACATTTTGCACTCTTTGGCACCCTCGGGAAGAGAAAGCGGCAAAGGAGGACGTCTTAGTAATGACGTTGGATGCATCATTGAAATGCAAGGTGCATGCAATGCCGTGCATGCTTTATGATGTGTGATGGTGCAAAGCTTTATGCGTTCCATAAAATTTTTAATGACTACCATAAGAGGGAGCCAGGTTTGACATTTGAAATTTCAGCATTCTAATCTAGCCCAATAGATGTTACACATTATTTTCGTCATCCCGATGATCGTTAATGATGTAAATTTATCTGTTGCCTTCAGAGGGGTCAGTGGCCTGAGTTCCTAAAGAGAGAAGGGAGAAGAACTTTTCCTGAGAAAATAAATTGTTTTTTCCTATGTAAAAACCTTATAAAAAAGGAAGTTCACAGGTTGCTATATAGGCAGGGTGCAAGAATAACCCATTCTCGCAGGTTGCACTATAGCCAGGGTGCGAGGTGTTCGCAGGTTGCTCTATAGCTAGGGTGTGAGAATTCCAGCACGTGGGAAAAATGAGCGTTTTCTCGAATCTTCTAGAAGGAGAAGCTTCTATGGCGAGGTGGCATCCGAATGGTTTGGATCTTACTCGCTTTCATGATTTAGTGGGATCATCCCAACCTCTTCACCTTATCATCTTCAACTTATAAAATGAGAGGAGTTCTCATGGAGAAAGTTAGCTTTTGTTAGCTTGGGTTAGCTTTGTTGGTTCTTGAGCTTGTTAGCTCTGGCTTGGTTGGAGTGGCTTTGAGATTTGCTTTGTCAAAATAGATTGTGAGTAACTATTAGATCTATGGTCTCAGAATTCTTGGAGTCAAAGTGTGTGGAGAACGAAGGACAGTTGGAAGGGACCTTACGACATCAAGGCAACGGTTGTAATCTCTCTTTCACATTTAATATGATACAGTAATATGATTCTTTCCCATAAAGCTATGTCTTCTTTATTGTATAACTCCTTGATCATATACATAGATTAACTGTTGAATATATTGAGTTGTTTTCACTTCGATTGGTTTGAGCTGTTCTGGTCTGGATTGCACAAGAGCATTGGAGTGAAACTGAAACAACAAAGACCCAAGGAAACAATCATACGGTATGTTCATGATTCTTGCCTCCTAGTTCATTCAATAGTCGAAATCTAGGGAAAGAGTATTATTCTGTCTTGTTTTGTTCTAGATCCAGGTGGATCTAAGGAGATCGGTTTGTGTCCGCACTTACAGATTTATCCAATAACAAAATTGGCGACTCCACTGGGGACGGATTGTTTCCTAGTTAGTCTAGTTTCCCTTGCTTTGATTGCTTGTTTTCTGGTCTCTGAGTCTGTGGGAGATCCATAAGACTCTCTGGTTTTGAAAGTTCACTCAAAATTTTTGTCCTTTTTCCAAATTTTGTGTTTACAGACATTCTCGCACTGTACCCTTTAGTGGCCTGCGAGAATCATCTGAGTTCGCACCCTACTGTGTAATCCAGTGCGAGGTGTTCGCACCCTACCTGTGTCTAGCCTGCGAACTTCACTAATGTTCGCACTGCACCCTATAGCTAGGCTGCGAACCCATTTGAAATTTGTGTTTGGAATTAGGATGTCCTATTTTTTGATGCCCAGTTTTGTTTTGATCAGCTGGATTGAACTTTTGGAGCCTATATTGATCTGTTTACAGTCTGCTTGACATTCTTTGAGTTGCTTATAGCCATCTTTGCTTTGTTTGGTTTTGAAGGATTAGTCTCTTGCTTTGAGTGTCTTTCAATTACAAAGCATGTGTTTTCTTTAGAATTGTTTAGGGAAAGATCAGATTTCTTCTGAATAGTTCACTTTAAAAGAAAACTTGTAGTTTGGGTTTCGTTGTTTTAAGAAAGTTCATTATTGCTTTTAGTGAAATTTTTGAAACAAAAAGATTTAATTTCTTGCTTTATATTAGATTGGGGGCATTCTCGCATTTGAAGTAGCAGAATTGCATTGGTGTACAGTACCTTTTTCTCATTTCTTGAGAATATTGATATTGATGAGTTTAATAGACTTTGGGACATTGTGCATATGGGAATGATAAATGTTTTCTCCTTCTCGTAGCATAATTTTCATCGAAATGAAACGATTACATCTTCATATCTTTGCATAATTTTCGAGTCGGTCAAAACACTATATTGTCCACGCCATCTTCCTTTTGAGTAGCAACAGCCATAAAATAAAGCGCTTATAAAAATTGATTAGACATTTTTATCTTTTCTGGTAGCAAAACTACATTAGATTAGTTGTAGGGCTTTGGAATAGGTGTGAAAGGTAACTTTCCAAAGCTGCAAACAAACATAGTATCTTGTGATAGGGAGAGTTAAATCCACTTACTAAATTTTGTCCTGGGAAGCCCTTCTCACACAAGGGTCAAGCACAAGGTCGCATTGATATTGACAGAGTTACTCACCCTGCTTTGTTGATATCAGTGTAGAGATTGCACGTATTACGGGGATCACTCAGAGGTATACCCACAATGATGAGTGGAAGCCTTTTGAGTTGATTTCGGGCTAGATACTCTGCCCTTGCGTGTGGATCGGACTATCGACTGTCCCCCCTAGCTTTATTGTTGTTGGTGGTAACCTTAGAGGCCTATCTTTCTAGGTTCCGTACACGAGGTGACTGTGGAGGGGCAAGTCTTCACGGTACCTGGAATCGACGTTGGCCAAACTCACTCGGACTCCTTGGAGGGTATACCCACGATTATGTGTGGGAGCTTGCACCAGGGTGTAAGTCCGTTAAGCAGGTCGTCAATGTAACTTTTCCACCCGCTCTATCTCAACCCCTTTTTACATTGTTCCCGCGACGTTGGATTTCATCACCAACTAGTGCGTTCATTGTGAGAAGGTTCTGTTTGTTTGTTTGCTTTCTAGATTTTTAGCGTGTGCTATTTGTTTTCCCTAGTGGACTCTAGATTGGATTTTTGTTTTTCATGGCGTCAGTTCCCGAAATGACCAATGAAGGAACCTCTGCTCCAAGGGAACCTTTTGTTTTTCCTTCTTACGGAAACATTGATCCTCCTCACATCCCTACTTTGAGCCTTCCAGGTCTCACAATTGGATTACCGATGTGGTTGTTTTCCACTCAGGTAATCCCGAATGCAGTAAGTGCTTCGGTCGTAAGCACTTCCCCCCAAGAACATCAACCTCATGTTGATCCTTCACCTTCTTCACCTTCTTCGTTTGCAAGGTCGCCTTCCGTTCCATCTTCTTCGTCGAGCGAAAGTTATAAACCTAGTAACCCGGTGAATAAGAAGAAGAAGAAAAGGAAGAATAAGAAGAAGAAAGATAAACAAGGGTCAAAGCTTCCAACCACTGTCAAAAATGTTGGAAAACAACCAATTACTGTTAATCATGCTGGGAGTGTTGATGATGTCAAGATCACCCAAACAACCCGTAAGCCCAAGTACCCTTGCAGGCTTTGTAAGGGTAGCCATCTTCTTAAGGAATGCCCTGGTCTACCCAAGGTTATAGAAGTATGGTCTACACATCCTCGCCAACCC
>ML838680.1:38899-56583 GCA_009831015.1 Picea engelmannii
CAATAGATGCACACAGGCAACGCCAATTTGTAGTGAGAAACACCAACATTCTAACTTAACTATCCCCTTTCCGCTTTGTTCCTCCACTAATATGCGATATTAATGAGCTTGAAGGATCTTGTAGTAGGCACAACAACTTCTATATCAATTATTTTTGGTTCAATGCTCAATGATAGAGAATTCGCAAGCTGTCTCGGCACAACAACTTCTATATCACTTCTTTTTGGTTCAATGCTCAATGATAGAGAACTCGCAAGCTGTCTCACACAACCCATCGATCTCAACATCAAGTGGACTTGGAAGTAGAGAGAGGCGTTGATAGTTAATATCGCAGGCAAAGTGGCATGGGTGGGAACTTGGAACCCACACCATGTTGTCATTGTTCGTCATGTGCTCAAGTCTTCTACTTCTTATACCTAGTGTGTAGAGCATTGTGATGTTCGTCTGCCCCCTCTTGGTCTCCACTGCATTAATGTTTGATACCACATTGCTTGGAGAAAGACCAACTGTAAGAAGATCAACAACAATAGTTGGCAGATGAGACGGGGCATGACAAAATCAGAAAGAGCTTGTTCTAGTAGGAGAAGGCAGGAGGTGAGACATAGATATGCCTCTTAGAGTGTGTTACTGAAATGCGTAGAGGTGGTAGACTTCATTGTTCGCTTTGTGCTCGGATCTACTACTCTTCCTACCTAGAGTGTAGAGTGTCATGATATTCTTTTGGCTCCTCTTGGTCTCCATTGCATTAAGCACATTGCTTAGGGAAAGTCCAACTTCAAGTAGAGCAACAACATCAGTTGGCAGATTGAATGGGGATGACAAAATCAAAGAGAGCTTGTTGTAGCAAAAGGAGGTAGGAGATGAGACATAGAGATGCTTATTGGAGTGTGTTACATAGGAGCATGAATATGTCATACTTTATTTCGATAGCATGTTTGAACCCCACTTGCTAGGGTTAAATTAACCCAAAGAATCCATTGTTAGGGGTGGAGATCACATCAATACCAAGCATATGGATGGTCTAGAAGTAGTGGTGGCAAATGCTCACTGCAAATCATAAATCATATTTGCAATACAAGAGCTAGTTGGATCCTCTCCTCAAGGGCTATGATTTGTTGTGGTCTTTGCAAAGAAATGCAAGTTATCAATCTCAAGCTCAAGATTGATATTGTGTTAGTGATGAACATGGAGCATGAAAGAACTACCATTCAAGGGTTTGTAAGATGATTTTCAATCCATACCGAAGACTACTTTTTATTATTTTAGACACACCATCCCAAAACTCTAGAAGGAATCCCAATTCTTGTTTTGTGCTTTTAATACTTGTACCATGTTAAAATATTAGACAACACGCATGGTATCTAGATGATTTGACACAAATTATAAGTAGCATACTAAAGGGTCAATACAATTGTTATAGCTATTTCTTTGTTTTAGTTCGAAGCAATTGCAAAAACAAAACCTTATTGTCTTTTTTTCCTTTGTTTTTGCTATTGCTCTTAGAATTCCTTTGGGGAAGCATCGAGTGGGATCCCACAAACTTCAGATAGAGACTTATCACCATATTATGCAGACAGGAAGGGCTTTCCAGTGTATCACTTATATGAATTGGAGACAGAAATGCACTCATCTTCAGGTGCCCTCTTTACTACAATATCAAAGGCCATTTCTATTTCCTTTATCGGGATTTAGAAGGCTCCCTCTCCACCTTCTTCTGCTAACTCAATTAGAGATTCCTTGCACTCTTCATGGAGGAATTCAAACACAAATCCTAGTCCTTGATTGCCTTGTCTCAACCAATGAATTTTAGGAGGATCACTTCTCACTAGTGCTCTTAAGATTCCTTTAGGGAAGTTTTGGGTGGGATGCCACATACTTCGGATAAATATTGATCATCATATTCCACAGATAAAAAAGACCTGCCAACTCCATCACTTACAGGGGATGGAGACGAAAATGAACCTCATCTTTAGATGCCCTCTTACTATGAGATTAAAAGCCATTATTATTAACTTTATTGGGACTTGAGAGGCTCCCTCTCCACCTTCTTCCACTACCTCAATCAGAGATGCCTTGCACTCTTCATGGGAGAGGTGTTCAAACACAGATCCTAGGCCTTGACTGCCCCATCTCAATGGGTGATTCCCAGGAGGATCACTTGTTACTTCCAAGTTGCTCCATTGGATTAGGGGCAACAAGTGTCAAGCACAAGCCCATGACACTTTTAACATTATTATATTAGCATGGATTTGAGTAGATTCTTGGGTATCACCATCTCAATCTCCCCCTCGGGGTGCCATCCTACATCTTTGAGACCCATGAGGAGCTACTGCTCTAGGGCATAGACTGTGCACAATCATCACCAGATTGACATACAAGTTGGATCGAGTCAAACTCTGGGTAGGGCTTCACCTAATCATCGGACTATTTTACAACCCCAACTAAGTAGCTAGTTTTATATCGAGAGTTTCTTTCCTTCGGCCTTGGATGGTAGGAGTAGGGCTCCCTTTCTCTCTTGCTACCCCTCCCTCCCACAATCATGTAGTTGTGTTTCCTTAGTCCTGGACACTTCCTAGGGAATATCATTGATACTTCCATTGATCCATTTACAGTGATCAAGTACTCCAATAATGAGCTCACATTCACTCACCCTCAATCATTAGGACTAGTGGGGGTTGACACCATCTCTCCCTCTCTCTTATAATTGTGAGATCTCCAATCTCGGGGGGTCTGATTATATCACAACATCTACATTATCATATCTTTTTGTTGGACTACTAGTTTATGGCTCTTGGCTAGATATCGAGTTCTTTTTTTAACCTCATTTAGCTTCTTTATTTCAACATTGTCTTGGGAGTTGCTTTTGCACTCCCACGTATTTTTACTGTATGTATCTTTTAACCCGTTTGACCTACTTTTGTGGTCACTTGTTGGACATTAATAAAATTATCATATGTTATACTTGGATAGTGAATGGCCTTATCTATAAGGCTTTTGTTTTCCTTTTATTTCTTAATGGTGAATCCATGTGTACTTTATTCAAATGATGATATTTAATGATCTTAGAACACACAAATGAGGGAGATTCTTGAGAGTTGGAAGAAAAACAATCCAAAGCTTTGGAGTTGAGGGAGTAGACATGATCTTAGATTTGCAATATTCATTCCTTTTTTATGTCAACGACCTCACTTGATGGTTCTCTATGTTATGTAGATCCTTTTAATTTTTTGGATTATTTGATTTGTGATTGGTGAATGTGTACAAATGCACATCATGACTCTTGAATCTCATGAAATTGTAAGCTTTTGTAGAATATTGTAATATATTACTGCATTGGAAACAACTCTAAATGACTTTCTTTATAGGGTCTCTATTATTCTTTCTACATGGTGTGTAACAAAGAAATTTGTTCTGTGTCATTTTGCATTCCTACTCCAAAAGTTGAAATGTTTTCCTTCTCATTAAAAGTCAACTTGATTGATTCCTAACATTGAGAAATTAGACTCCTTTCCCATTAGTTACTTCTTTTATAACATATCTCACGTGGCATTCCCCTACCTTCCTCAATTCTGCACAACAAACAAGTTGTTATACAAATTAACACTGAACAATAACCAAACACATAAATGTACATATAATTGGATAACAAGACAATACAATAGAGTACATATGATACAAAAATTCAGACTCTCATCATCTCTCTAGCCCTCACACTCTCCCTCTCTTTCTCTACTGTCCTAATCATTTCTCCCCCTCTTTTCTCTATTGTATATTCTATCTATTTAACTAACTAGCTCTTTACAATGTGGTAATCTAATCATCAGGTTTGTCTTTGAGTTTAGATAACATAGTTACCAACTTAACAAGAGATCTATAGAGTTCTCGTTTTTTGGGTGGGTCCAATTTTTTACCCCGTTTTTAAAAATGGTGCTACTGGTAGCACCCCCCCTTCGTTTTTAGATGGTTTTTCGATATTTTAATTTTTTCGAACCACAATGTTTCCACATTATTTTTTTAAATGCTTATTTTTCATCTATTTTCAATTTTTTCTAATTTTTTATTTTTATTTTTTATTCAACTGAGTTTTTAGTCATTTTTTCATGCTTCTTTCAATCTTAAAAATATTTTTTACCATTTACTTTTTTGAAGTTACGATTTTTCATATAATTGAGTCTCCTTAATTAATTTATTGTCCCATACTTTTAAAATATAGTGAAAAACATCATTTTTAACACATTGTTTACCTTTACTTCAATACATAGAAAAAACAATTGTAGTTAAATAACACAATTTTTGAATATTTAACAATTTTTTTTTATAGCCATATATAATAAAAAACCTATACATTTTGGTACCTATTCCTTTAAATTAACATGTCAAACAAAACATTTTTATGGACATAATTGAACAAAAAAAAGTCAAAATTTTATAAAACATTATCATTTTTTTTCTTCATATTTTTATACATTTGAAGTAAAAAAATGACAACATTTAATAAAAATTTCCTATGTATAGTGATTCACATACAAATAAAATGAAAAAGAAAACAATAAAAAGATTGATCACAAAACAACAATAGATATATTTTCATTCTTATTTTAAAATTTGAAAGTCAAAACATTACAATTATAGCTTATAAAAAATTTGCAAAATTGAGCATCGTCTTCAAGGGCATCTTAAAACTAATCAACAATATCATATATCCCAAATTCATTTTTTTCAGTAGACAAATTATAATTTTCTTCGACATCACTTTGTGCTTCCATTGCGTCATTTTGTTCTTCCACTGACTTTTTGATATCCGTAAGTTCTCCAAAGTGATTGTTGGACACATGCTTAGTTTGATGAAAGACCTATTTTTAGAAGAAGAGACCTAATTTTGGAGCACGTGAAACAGCTGGCAAGAAAACAACATGTGGAAAAAGGAGGAAAAAAACATGCAAGAGGAAAAACCACGTGAGAGGAGGCAGACAAACCTAACCAAATTAGGGTTAGGGATTTTGATAAAGATTGTAACGACTATAAGCCTATAAAATAGTATAAATAAGAACCTATAAGGTTTAGGTCAGGGTTTAGTTTTTGTTATGTGGCTAAAAATTGTTGATAATTGTGGGTGAAAGCTGTTGAGTTGTAGATGAGTCGAGTAAGGTAGATTTTGAGGTTCTTGGTGTGATCTAGTCCGCCTCACAGAGGTTCCTTAACCTCATCAGGATTGTATGAGTGAGGATGTAATGCGCACAACACTAGATTTTGCAGAAGACTAAATAAAATAGCAGAGAAGTCAAATCTTTGTGGACGTAGCCCAGGAGGGGGTTAACCACAGTAAAACCTGTGTTCTATGTGATGTTTTATTGAATGCTTACTTCCTATTAATGGTTATCTTATGAATGAATGATTAACTAGATGTATTAGAATACATGCATGAGCCTAAAGATGAATGAATCCCATAAATACTTGAATGATAACAAGATTAATGCAAGAAGAAGATAGAATACACTCACAGATCCCCACTTATTCCTAGACTACAAACACCTGGGTATTGCAGTCACCCATAGAGCTATCTCGGGTGAGACCGCGTTGTGTTCTTTGCGCATAATGTTGCCTTCTGGTTTACCACAAGGGCCGATAGTTTTAGAGAGTTTTGTTGGAAACCTGTTCAGATCTGAACCTTGGTCAACCCAACAATGATCCTTTCCAATCATTCCTCCTAATGGTACTTGAGGTTCCTTTGACATTTTTGCCACATTTTATTCACTAAATCTCATTTCCTCAAGCCAACTTCTTGCATTTCATTTGGAAGAGTTGGAATAACATTAATTCTTTGTTGAATAAAATTGCATTGCATTGGGTCATTTCAATGGCTATGCAATTTCTTCCTTTCTGTAAGTAACATGCAAATGTTGTACCTAATCACCAAAAAAAAAAAAAAATGAAGTTAAATAGTGTAAAAGACATAAATTAAAAATAATATAAGATTGAAGTATGATTTCATAAATATTAGATCATAATTCTTACATGAACCTGAGAACAAATCCAAAACCCAATCTCCTTCATTTGAAAATGTTTTTATAAGATAATTAATTAATGCTTGCGGTTTTTGATAAATGTTAACCATCTCTCATTTCAATTTTTTTCCCTCATATGTTAGCTTTCTAACCACAACATTGTATACCAATACACTATTAGGAGTCTCTTCATCCTTTGCATTGACAATAATAGAATTATAAGAATAATCTTTTGTCCAGGTTGCAAGATGTATACTCTCAAAATCACGTTTAAATGATTCTCTATTGGAGCTCTGAATGTTAAACATGTGTCTGTAACATAAATAAGTGCAAATTCAATAAACGTGTGAATTAATAAAATTCTTTTATAATCTTAATTGCTAAACATACACTTTCAATATCTTACCAAATAAACTACATCCTTGTCTTTTCTTTCCCCTTGAAGCTTGATTGTACTAATCCTTGTTGCGTGTCTGAATGAAATACTAAAAATCTCCAAAATGGTGATGTAATTTCTGTAAATCCCATAACCACTTTATTGAAAGCTTGGTAAGTATAAGGCTCAATATTATATCCAATGTTTCGGATATTATAACCATGAGGGATATCCACAATAACTAGAGAGTATTTTTTTTAGGAACAATATTTGCAAGTTGTTTACAATCACCTCATATCACTTTATATTGAACAGTGTCGAGTCCATTCCAAATATACTGATCAAGGGTGTCATCAAGTTGAATATTTTGAACACATCTTCCTTCTCTTTCAAACTTGTTTTTTTGAATAAAACTTTTGAAAGTTTCAGTTATTCCATCTGCATTCTTCTTTGACATATTTAATGAAACAAACAAACATATACTTATATATCTATAACTATTAAAATACAAATAAATTAACTTACAAACGAATAATATAAATGTAATAAATCAACATACTTTTTTGAATGCAACAAAAAATTGTTTCAATACTGCTGTAGAGTTTGAATCTGGATAGTTGAGTTTAACATAATCCCAACTTTCTTCATTCAACACCTTGACCATTTCCTCTTGTATTCTCATATACATCTCGTGACTAAATAAAAAATAATAATGTTATAATGATATATATATATATATATATAATAAAACACTTAGAACATTGATATGTTAAACTTAAAAAATTAATTTTCTTGTCCTAACATAAATAAAAATAATTCAACCAACTTACTTTTTAAATTCATCAAACATTTTTTCCATTGACAATTCTCTCGACCTTACATGTGATAATATAGCTATGATAAGTTTTTTTATCCTTCACTCATTGTATTGATCTCTAAGGTGTTATAGTCATATTATCTGGAATATTTTTTATTTCAAGATCTTACTTGTGCCACATATCAATGATTTTTTATTTCAGGATCTGTCTTACTTGTGCCACATATCAATGGTTTAACCTTCTTAACTCTCTGATATTTTATACTACTATTTTTCCATAGGGTGAAAATCTCATCTATCAAATCTCATTCCTATCCAGTTCTAAATCCCAATTGAAAATAACTATCCACAACTCTAAATACATCACTTCCTTTGCAATTTTTTTTATTTGTATTTTCATTATCAAGTGAGAATCATATTTCCATACAACATTGCTTCCAAAACTTGGCATCAACATTTGATCTCTCTCTACGACATATTTTAGAAAACTCATTATGGATAAATCTCACCCTTTGAATGAAAGTCATGGACATTATGACCTCATTCTCTGTGTTATGATCCCATACCAATAAATTTGCTTCTGAATCTGTTAAACCGACATAATTTATGCATTTGACTGTCTCAAAAAGAGGATTATTGGGATATTCTTGCATCATTTCTCTTCTAGCCTCTGCAGAATGATTTCCTCCAATCACATAATATTTGTTGTCAAAAAATTTTGATCTATCAACTTCTTCTCTCGTAGGAATTTCCATTGGGTCAACAAGAACTAAGTAGTCAACCACATGTGCATATGGATTGTACCTAATCAATGCTTTCAAATTGTGAATATGCAAGTGATGCAGTTTTCTAATTTGATATTTTTCTTTCCATTCTGTAGGTTTATAAAGTTGTTTCACATTCAACTGAAATGTGTGTCCATCATCAACTAAGCTTGTCATCCTCAATCTATTTCGAATGACATTTTATGTTGTTTTTTTGTTTTCATAATATCATCCTCTAGATCAACGCCTGATGTTATTATTTCTCTGCTACCTTTATGACTTTCACTATAATACTCCGAGCTAACGATGACTTCTTGAATATCATCAACAACATTTGTTTTCTTTCTCTTGTGATTTAAATGTGTTTCATCTAAATCAACGATTTCTTCATAATCAATAGAAATGGACTCATCATCAACCATCACTCTTTTGTATTTATCTTGTTTATTCTTTTTGCGAGAAGAAGTGATAACCTCATTGGGACTAATCTCAACAAAATCTTTATTTGGAGTTTCCTCATTTTCAAATGTAACCCTTTTAAGATTTCTAGAATGAAGATTTTTCTTTCTTCTTTCATGTTCTTCTTTGTCTACTCTTGCAGCTCCAACCTCCATTACTTTCTGTTTCTTTTTCCTTCATTCTTGTGTCTTTTCAATATGAAAAGCGTCGATGACATCTGTGATATTATTTTCTGTAGAGTAAATCCCCACTAACATATGTGAAAGTCGTTCAACAAAATCCTGTAAAAATTAAAATATAACATTTTCATGTTAAATAAAATTAAAAAATTACCACGACACTAAAAATAATAAATGACACAAAAATAAAAATAAAAAACTTACATTGCCTTTCTCAATGTCATCAACGATGGATGCATACAATTATGAAAAAAATTTGTTCTTATTAAAATTGCTCAATTTGAAACAATATCTAATCTTGATATAAGTTCTGCCTTGTTTGACAAGTGCATAAACAATATATGTGGATGGCACCAAACATATATCTCATAACAAGCCAAGTGCCTGATAATTTATTTGCATATGTTCTAATTCGACACAATACAAATATATATCATCTCCATTATTGTTTTTCTTGTCTTTAATAAACCAAGAATATTCCAGATTGTTTTCACCTTCCACATATTTCCACTCTATAACATTCTTCATTGCCCTTGATATCTCAGGTGTTATGCTATCATCTTGTTGCCTAACATTCATGGAGGTTCCAGTTGCAATTTTGGATGTCTGCATTATTGCAGGTTGTGATTCAGATATATTAATAGATAATCTATTTCCTGTCATTTTTCCTATAAGATAAAAAAATAATTAGACCTTTTACATTATAATAAACTAACAAAAACATTGAATATAAGAACTAAAAAAAAAAAATTGACCCATGGAGTTATTAGGCCTATGCCAGGACCAAGCCTTGGCGTTCAGGGGCTGGGGCCAAGCCCCAGAACTTGGCTATGGTGGCTGGGACGATGCCGAACATCGCCCTAGCCTCCTTGCGACCAAGCTCTGTGCACGCCCGGGGCTTGGCCGTGGGGGTTGGGGCGATACCGGGAGCCTTGGCCGTGGGGGGCTGGGGTTGGGGCGATGCCCGACATCATCCCAAGCCCCACGACCAAGCCCCAGGCATTTCCTTGTAACCACCATGGGCCAAAACTAAACAAAATTAAGTAAAAAACAATAAAAAAAACTAAATTTGTTTACAAAACTATACTTAAATTTGTCTTTTTTTTCAACAAAAAATCTCAAGGATTTTGTTAATTTTTTTTTGAAAATATCTCATTTTTAAAAAAAAATTGTGATTTTTTTAGAAAAAAATTAGAAAACATTTAAAAAAAATTAAGGTTTTTTTTTATTTTCGCATGAAACATTATTATGTGATTCAAAGATGATTTTATAATTGTTGTTATGGTAAATGATAAAATTTAAAAAATAACTAACCTCTGAAATGGTAGATTCTCCTCGAATGTTTTCTCGATGTTTCTTCCTTGTAGCTTGCTCCAAATCCTTTAACGAAAATTGCCCAAGATATCATACAATGTAAAAAGACAAAACACGACTGTGTATACATAACATAGATGATATAAATAACTGTTAGTAAAACGAATGTGGAATAAATAAAAATGAAGAAGATTGTCTACATATATACCTAAAATTATATGAATCATCGCTATGTTTAATGAATGTGGGATAAACAAACAAACATGAGAAATATTGTAATTAACAAGTAAACAATGAAATAAAAGAGTAAAAGTTGTTTTTAATTTTTAAGGGAAAATGATAAAGGGAAAAAATTGGGGAGAAATTTTTGAGGGAAAAAATTGAGGGAAAAATTTTGGGGAATATTTAGTGGGGAAATTTTGGAGGATATTTTTTTTGGAAGGGGGGATTTTAGAGGGAAAAGATCATTCTGTAAGTTATAAAAATGTCATTGGGAGGGTGGGCATTTGTAACATTCTATGTTCTTAGAGAGAAGGGATGGATTCGTTAGATAAAGAAGATTTTATTTCCGAGACATCAACAAATTGTACACATACCTCTTCTACTGAGACTGCCAAATGCGATGGGAATGCTTGTAATGAAAATGAGGCGTCACATTTTCCAGCTAGTTAGAAGTTTGATCATAGTGCAAGCAATGTTGTTCAACATGTTCCTCATGAAATTCCTAAATCAAAGGACTTTGAAGACATCGATGACGAATAGAAGGAATATGATGGTGATAAATCTATTCAACAGTTTAATAGTAATAAAAATAATCAAAATGTAGGTCGAAGTGGAGACTATGATCAATGTTTAAATGATTGGGATGAAAGTTTTCCTCCAAGTGAAGAGTTTCAAAGTACTGATGAAGATTTCCAAGGCACCAATGAATATGATGAAGAATTTCCCTCAACTGTAAATTTTAAAAGCAATGAAGATGATTATGACAATGGTGGACACTCTTTCCTGAGTGGAGAATTTAAAGACAACAATGTTGGTAATGATGAATTTCCTCCAAGTGAGGATTTTGAAGGTATTGATGAAGATTTTCCTTCAAGTGAGGATTTTGAAGGCATTGATGAAGATTTTCCTTCAAGTGAGGATTTCCAAGGCACGAATGAGCATGATGAAGAATCCCCCCCAAGTGGGGATTTTAAAAGTAGTGATGATGATTATGGCAATGCCAGACAATCTTTCCCGAATGTGGAATTTAAAGGAAGCAATGTTGGTGATGATGATTTTCCTCCAAGTGAGGATTTTCAAGGTACCGATGAGGATAATGAAGATTTTCCTCCAAGTGAGGATTTTCAAGCTAGTAATGAGGATGATGAAGAATTTTCCTCAAGTGGGGATTTTCAAAGCAGTGAAGACGATTATGCCATTGGTGGACACTCTTTCCCAAGTGATAAATTAAAAGGCAACAATGTTGATATTGATTTTCCTCCAAGTGAGGATTTTCAAGATATTGATGAAGATTTTCAAGGCACTAGGCATGATGGTGAAAAGTTTCCCTTATGTGGGGATTTTGAAAGCAGTGAAGATGATCATGTCAATGGTGGACACAATGTTGATGATTCTTTTCCTCCAAATAAGGATTTTCAAGGTACCGATGACGATGATGGAAATTTTTTTCCAACTGAGAATCTTAATGGGATTGATAGTCTTATGGGTGATGATGATTTTCCTTAAAGTGAATATTTTCATAGATGATCCAATGACATTAGTGAGGATGGTAATTGTGTTTCTAGTGATTTTGATATTCCTCTCATGAACAAGATTATCAATGAAGATGATGGACCTAGGAATGAAGATCATGTTCTCAATCATTCAACTACAACAAATTAATGTGACCAACATTCTCTTGTTTTATTTCATGACAATGTTTTGCTTGTTATTCCTTTGGGTGATGAGGAAAATCCTTTTAGTGAGGATGGTGAAAGAGTGGAGACATTGCAAAGAAACATTATTTCTAGGACCAGGACTAGACATTTTTATATCAATCCAAATCATTCTAGTTATACAAGGTCTACGAAATAATTTTTCACTAAATCAATTTCCATAAGTGAATTGATTTCAAGTGAATGTTGTCAAAATAATTGTTTGAAAATCATGGACTACATGTATGCCTTGAATACAAGGAAGACATATTTTTCAACGAATAAGAACATGAAAAATTCATATTTGATGGGGTGCATGATATCCACCAATACATGATATGATTATCACATTGATACTATTTTACTTTGCATAAAGGTTTTCAAAACAATTCACTCAATTGGTAATCTGTGTCTATCAAGAATCTAGAGAAGGTTGGAAAAATATCCTTCATTTTATTCAAAGGTACATCATGGACGAGAGAGTGGGCCATTGAAAAACACTACATTATCATGGATGTGTGATTTATTTTCCAAACATGGAGAGTGTATACCAGATAGAGACACAATACATATTCCCGATAATTTCTCAAGGAGAGAAATCTACAACTTGTACAAAGGATATGCTGAAGGTGTTGAAGGAAATAGTAATTTTATTACATATGCATATTTTACAAGAATATAGAAGAAACAATTCAACAATGTCCATATTCCTAAAAATTCAAGGATGAGTATTTACAGTATGTGCTACTCTTAAATCAAGAAGAGATAAATATGAATGGAAAAAAATATGTATGTATTTACTATTTTTTTTTTTTTAAATTGGATAATTATCAACTATGAAAACATATGATCAATATTTTCATTTTATGGCATGTGCAGATTCTATAGTCAAATCACTTCAAGAACATCATAATCAACAATCAAGTGAAAGGAAAAAGTTTTACAAACATCGGAAGAAGTGTTATGATGCTCCAAAAAAATATTTATGTATGATAATTGATGGCATGGACTAGAAGAAAACACTTCCACCACATTTTTTCTGTACACCCAAAAATTTACAGGAAGAGAATTTCATTCAGTTTCACTTGGTTGGTTGTATGGTTTTCAATGGAAAAATTTGTCCAAGGGTTTACTTCACAGATCCAAATATTCATAATGATGCAAATCTGACCATCATCATAATTCATCATGTGCTCACTCATTGGTCTAGAAATATAGATCAAGTTCTCTATCTACAGTTGGACAACACTAGTCGTGAAAATAAAAATCAAATTGTGTTTGGATATCTAATCATGCTTGTTGAAATGAGAATCTTTCAAAAGGTGAAAGTTGGTTTCCTTCTTGTTGGACAGATCCATGAGCATATTGATCAAATGTTCAATCATTTTTCAGTAACATTGAAGAGGAAAAAAGTTGGAAGTCGACCATCATTGATTGAATGTATTAATAAAACATACATTCCAGAGCCTTTTTTTCATATATTAGAAGAAACTGTTGACATGCGAAAGATTTATTCAAGGATCATATCGTGAAGAAAACTGTATTAGGGAGCTTAATGACATTAGCTTCCAACATCAATTTTGTTTCAAAAAAATTGATGGGAAAACACTTATATGGGGAGAACAATATTTAACTACTATAGAATGGGGGCCTTCATCAGGTTTAACATTTTTGAATTTCATTCTAGATCGTCCAATATTTGCATCAAAGTTATTATTTTTACAATTAGTTGCTGAAATCCATAATGCACAGAGGCGTAATAGAGATGTATAATATTCTGAATGCCTAGAAGAAATAAAAAAGTCCATTAATGATACATATGAGTACTTTGTTGTTGTTGATTCTGTTTGGTGGGAGTCTTTTTTCAATAGTCAAAATAACATAATTTCAAGCTCAACAAATGAAGATACATTGTTGAAGACTCCATTTCATTGGCCACAAAATATGCCAAATGAATATGAATAAAAAAACATTGTTGAAGTTCAACAAGAATCTCAAGGTGCTATTGAGTTTACACAAGCAAAGGAAAGAGAAATGTTTATTGGTTCGCGAAGGTCATGTGCACAATGTGAAGCCATGGAAGACCTTTACAGGGGTTCAATACAAGATATTAAGGAGGGTAGCATGATTACTGTCTTAGCGAATGAAGATCTACATGGTTATCCATTCTGGATTGCAAAGGTTATAAAGATTGAGAAATAAAATGATGATGTTATTGCAATTGAAGTGCATTTGTATGCAACAAGTACACACCCATTCAATGGTGAGTGTATACGCCAAAGATGGTGGTTAAGAAACATGTCAATAGAAAGAGAAAAAATGGCCAAAACACAACTCGTCGTCGAAGTGACCTCTTAAATTATATGATGTTGACATACTTGTTTATGACAATTTGACAAAGACAAGAACTCTTCGTTCCAAGACAACAAAAATTATCAAGAGGTTGATGCCACAAGAAATAAATGCAAGATGAGAGTCTACTGAACCTAGTCGTAGTTCTAAAAGGCATTTGACATATGAAATGTTGGGCATGCATGTAGACTCAGATGGTGCATTCATCGACAATAGAGAAGAGTATGGATCATCTACATCTTCATCCAATCATTCATTCAAAGACAATGTATACTCTGATGGTATTTCATAAACCATGAGTAAATCTGAATAAGTGTATGAAACATTTTATGTATTTTTGATTCATATGATGTTTGCATGGTAACTAGAAATGAGCATTGAACTTACATATGTTCTTACATGAAGTTATGAATCATTTTTATGTTTTATGAATTATAGGTTTTGATTATGGTTAATATAATAAAATTTCTTAGCTCAGATGCTTTGAATATGGACAATATAACAATACTTAAATAAATAATTTATGTTTCATTCAATGTAATTTGTATTTACTATTTTTTTTAAAAGTAAAAAAAATATTAAAAAGTGATCTTGAATTTTTAAAGTATATTGTGATATTTTCATGCCATTATGTATTACCTTGCGCTTTCAGTGATACAATAAGATTTTAAAAGTAAACATTTAAGGGTTGATTTTATGATTTTGTTTACAATAATGATGAGTTCTTTTACCACTTTATAAAAATGTGCCATTTTCATACCCCAATTTTAGAATGGGTGCTACCGATAGCAGTACTTTTCAATTTGATGGTTGATTTTGAGGTTTTGGTTTTAATGGTACCAACTGCTAAAAATACGATTTCAAATTATCTAAAATTTTAACGTTTTGAAAAAAAAAAATTTAAAAACATTTTTTTTTAAGTGCTCATTTTAAGTTTTTTCTAAGCTACTGTCTGAGTTTTGAAGGCCATGTTTGAAAAATGTTGTAATTTTGACCTCGTTTAAAAAAATGGTGCTACTGGTAGCACCACTTTTTGATATGGGGGTTGATTTTGATGTTTTTTATGCAAAATATGGGTTTTTTGGGCCAGAGTTCTTGTTTTGAGGTCACAGTTCTCGTTAAGTCGGTGAATTTGTTAGATCTATTTCTTGAGTTCCATGCACTTGTTCGACTTTTGTTCCTTGCATTTTTCTTCTGTGCTTTAATCCATGTGCATTGTCTTATCCTTTTGTCTTCAATATGGGTCTCATTTGTTGCAACATCTGTGCACTTCACATTTTTTTCTCAAACTTATGCTTAAGTTCTCTCTTTCTTCCACATGAAACTTCACACTCTAGAACTTTATTCTCTCTTGTTTAACTGGTCGTGTGCACTCCTTTTCTATTTCAACTTTATGCATGTAATCTCTTGCACACATTTGTTTTGAGTTTTCCTTATCTCTTTCACTCCAACATACTTCTGTCCTCTAGGTTGGAAATGTGTGTTGGCTCTATAACAGATTTGGGTTTCACAGAAGGTGGCCAACAATGGCTTGAGATAGTTTATTGCGCTGGCATATTCAATCTTCTAGGAGGAAAGAGATATCACCCGAGGCACATAGGATAGTTTCCATATGATAAAAGTGTCGAGTGTTAAATATTTAGCGGGGTTGTATTCTTTACTAATTCATCAGTCTTGGTCATTTAAAAATTAGAACTAACATAATTCAGGTCAATTACAAACTCATACCAATCATCCAAATACACTATGAACACAAACACATAAGCAAAACGATCATCCATTGTATTAGCAACACTAATGATATTATAGAACTCTAACCTTGAACTCAAAACCCTATCTAGCTCTCTAACTCTTGCTAACACTAAATCTCTTATTTACATTATAGGCCTCTTATATAGGTAGTTAGAGTGACTTAATATATTCTAAAATATATCATGGGATCTACTTGTTGTATCCCACTCATACAAAATAGTACAAAAGTATTTGCATATTTAGAGACATGTGTCGAGAATTAGGAACACTAGGCATATAAGATATATAAGATGTCTCATCCTCTGTGTAGTTAGGGTTATACAAAACCATGTACTTAGGGTTCTATGATCTCACTGCTTTTGCAAATTCATCTTTTGGTGGACTCTACTATGTGCCAACACTTAGTCAAAATTGAACCACAACAATTCCCTTACCACACTTTCCAACTCATCCCTGAGTTGGGTTCTATGGACATTTCTCAAAAAGGAACTCCAAGTATGGAAATTGTGTAATGGTTGCATGTTTAAAATTATTAAATTCCTTCCAAACACTAATCCACCTTTTTCTAGCATCCTGTAGTTTTTGGGCATGCTTGACTATTGATGCTTCTCTTAATTCTTTTTTAGTAGGCATTGACTGCATTTATCTCTCTAGCATCGCTTCAATGTTTTGTTTCATTTTCTTAGTCACTATGAATTGAGATTGGATTTTTGTGTGAATTCTCATCCCAGGTTTCTTAGTTTCTTCTTCTTATCCTCAAGATCATCATACTTTATTGATAGTTGTTGAGTTTCTTTCATATTTTCATTTGGAGCTTTTGGCCCAATGGCTTCAATGTACAATTTATCATATTATGCTTGTAATTGCTTTATTTTTTGTTGTATCGTTTGTGCAAACATCGCTATAATATCCCCTACTTCTAAAATTTCATCCAAAAACTTTGGCATTTCAACCACATTTGTTCTAATTTCTCTATTTGTGCCTAGGCTGAAGAGATGATAGAATCAATGATCATCACCCTTCTCCTTTAGCGAGCTTCTACCTTGGTGCTTGGCTAGTTCTTATTTCCACGTTCCTTCCTTGTCTCTGTAACTTGGGTGGATTCCAACAATCCCTTTCTATTTTCGATGATCCTCTGCAGGGTCACTATCACTTTAATAAATGCATTGATATCTTGTTGTACTATCTCCAAGGTCCCTCCTCACAAATGTGTGAGCACCTTCGCAAAGCATGTGTAGATCTCTTCACTTTCCTTCAAAATGATTCCATGAATTTAATCCTTGCACTTTCTCATGTTGTCGTCTTGCTTCTTCAATCGTGCCAGTGAAACAATGCTTTCACCTACTTGTTTCTTCAACATCGTTGCAATTTCTTTTGTCTTCTTTCGTTAGTGCTTTTCGGTCTCCACAACTTTCTCAAGTTTCCTTTTTTGGTGCCTCTCTCTCATACTACCATTGCTCTGTGTATTGCTTGAATTGTAGGGGTTTGAATTTGCAACTCCCTAAAATACTCATTTTTTTCTTGATCCTTACCCTTCATTTTTGTATCATATTTTGAGATGAGCTTAACAAGAAAGGGTAGGTGTATCTTTCGTAGGTCAATGACTTGCTACTTTTAAACCTCATATCTTTCTCTTACTTCCTCTGTGGCTGCTTGTGGAATGAGGAATGGATCCACTCTTGCACTTCCTCTACTTGAGGATTTTATGATGGAGTCCTTTTTCCTAGTCTAAACTCCGAACTCAAACCCA